>JACMIG010001820.1:7775-17961 GCA_014805385.1 Levipalatum texanum
GGGAAGGGAAGGAGTACAGAGGGAGGGGGGAAGACTAGTAGGTAAAAAGGAAAACAAAAAAAGCAGAGATGGGAGAAGACGAGGGGGGAGGGGGTGGGGTACCCGGGGGAAGAGCTCATCGATCGGCTCTTCTTGGGGCTCTTCTGAGAGACGCGACTGGACGTTGATCTGCTCTTGTTGAGGCGTCCCTTCTCCAGTCGCAGCTCTTCCATGGCTGCCTTGAGCTGATCGGAGACCGCTGCGACGGCCTCGTCGCTCCCCCCGGTGCCATCACTGGAGGGAGGGAGGTAGAGGATGAGGGGGAGAGAATTACCTCTCCTCGACCACCCGACATGTCAGCTTGAAGTCGATGATGCGTACTCGAGGCATGGGAGGGGAGGCGAATGAGGAGAGCGACTGTCTGATGACAGACACGGAGGGTATAGCTCATTGATCTGTCTGGGTCTGGCTTATATACGGAGTCGTACAGTAATCTTCTCTAGAATTGCAGACAGTAGACGGCCGACAATTATGCAGAGATGTAAACGCTAAATGATAATCACTATAAATGAGATTATTACGATAGTTAAACCTCTTGAGAAGTCAGATCGCGTTTATCGTTCGAAAGCTGCCAATGATCACATAGCGATGTGCGTACGATTTCCCGTTTCTTAACATACACATACAATTCGAATTGCTATATAATTTTGTCTATGAAAGTGGATGTGTATTAATCTATTGAATAAATTAAAATGATCGAAAAGAGATCAGATCACAAAAGTGCCAACCAACTCGTCGCAGTTTGGGGTGGCACTAGAAAAGTCGTTATCTGAACTCATCACAACTCTTCATTGTCGGGTCCAGCAATTCCGAGAGGAGTCGATAGAACCAGATCGGAGAAGGTGGCGTTGATGACTGTCGCTGCGTGTCGAAGACCCGCCCGCCCGTATCGCATCAACTGGCTGGGGGAGACCTGCAGAGAGAGGCCATCGCTCTCCTCCCCTCCCTCTCCCTCACCTGATTGTACTCCGCATACGCCGCCAACCCCGTCAGGACGTACAGTATCTGTAATACATCTTGTCCCCTCATTGAATAGTCTCCACTCACCGCGCGAAGGAACCTCTTGAGAAGTGGAGGACGAGGCTCATGGGGACAGGGGACCATACTGGAAGGGGAGGGTGGAGGGGGGGGGAGGGGACAGACGTGTAGACAGTGAAGTTGATGAGGGGCTGGAAGGAGAGGCAGAGGACGACGCACACGAAGGCTTCCACATTGAAGGGCATGGAGAAGTCGGGGACGGGCAGAGTGAGGAGGAGGGGCGGAGAGAAGGAGGACACCATGGAGGGAGACCACGACGGCGAGGAGGCACTGCAATCCACACCCATTATCTTCAACCACTTTTTATCTCACAATCAGTTGGACCATTTTTTTCGCAAATAGCAAAAATATACATATTCTGTACAACCGCTTCTCATTTACATGGTAAAGAGTTGCCTTCCATGTGATGAGTCTAGCAGTGAATCGGCGGCCTCCCCTGCCCCCTCTCCCTCCCGCCTCCCTCTTCCCCTCCTCCTCCCCTGCAGCTCGGGATGGACAGCACGAAGAAGATCAAGGGAAAGTCGCCCGATGGCGAGTCGTTGAAACCGAAGAAGAAGAAAGGAGGAGGCAACGATGCAAGCAGCAAATTGGCCAAATCTGCCAAGACTGACAGCTCGAAGAAGAAGAAGAAGACCCTACACAAGAAGGCACGAACTCCCAGTGCAGATATCGTCACTCCTCCGAGGGCAGAAGAGACTGCGAGTGGGAAGGAACCTCCATCCCTCCATCCACCCTCCCATTTCAGACTCCCCTGCCAGTCCCCTCAGCCCCGTGAGTCCAGTGAGCCCCGATCAGAAGAGATGGATCCCCGGGTGAGTGGGAGGAGGGGGAGGGAGGGGGAGAGGTTGAGGGTCAACGTGCCGACTGCCAAGGAGAGCACCTCCTCGAGGGAGGCATTCTGCAATGACACCGGCCAGGCCTACGTCTCCCATCTGACTACGAAGGAACTGCAGTGGAAGCAGGGGGCAGACAGGCCGGGCATCGTCCCTAGTGAGGGGGAGGGAAGCTGGATAGGAAGGAGTCCCCCTGCAGAGGACCCCAATGCCCCCATTGTCGACTACGACTCCCTCCCCAAGTACCGGGCGAGCAAGTACGCGGCGGACAACATAGACAAGCCCGTGGAGCTCAATCCCAAGGACGTCATCAGTGCCTATGTCGCGGTCATGCCTACTGTACTCCCAGAAGCAAAGACGCCCGGCAGTGAGGTACCTCTCTCTCCATCCCCCTCCCCTCCCTCTTCCATTCCAGCCTCGAACGCCCGAGAAAAAGAAGTAATGAGGGACCAGATTCTCTCTTCACCTCACTTCGCTTCCATACCCGCGATCGATAAAGTAATGATTGGCCACAAGAAACTGACGCTTCCTTGGCTGTTGTGTGAACGTCGCCGAGAATGGAAGGAGGCTGAAGAAGAAGAGTGAAGGGGAGGGGGGGGGGGAGTGGGGTAATACCTGCTGGGTATTGACACCCTGCAGGATGGTGATGGAGGCAGGAGGGATGTACTTGCCGTGGTGGGCGTCAGCAGGGTATTCGGACATTCTGTATCGAGTATTCCTCCAGTTCTGAAGGCAGGTTGTGGTACCTCATGAATGCCCTTGTGAAGTGAATGGACACATGGCAGAGTGCGTGTGGAGGGAAGAGGAATGTCCATTCGATGAGGGCAGGCCTCGATCGGGCGATGGCAGGGACAACAGCACGGGAGATCGACACAGGAGATCCCTGCAACTGCATCTATTATTGCTGCACAACGGCCGACTTAAATTTGCTATCGTTTCAGCATTATTCGAGCTATCCCATACTGGAAATGAGCATCAAGATTATTTTCAGCTGCTCAAATTCAGCTGTAAATCTACAGAATGCGTGCCCACCTTGGTTCCTTTCTCCGTGGCGCAGTCGAGAGCGAGGGTCGACCACTCCAACTCCGCGTACCACGGGATTGAGGCACTCAGCAGCACTCTCAAAGGGGATCCGTTCGATGGAGGGAAGAGAGAGAAAGGGGAGGGGCAGACTTGTGTTCTTTTTCTCCTCCATTCGTGACCGAGTATCGAATGATCCCCGAGAGAGAAGCCTCCCCTCCGAGGAGAGACGACGAGATGCTGAAGGGGGAGAAAAGTGAGTGGTGTCCCTCCCTCGATCCTCCCCTCACCTGACCACGGGAAGAGGCGCCCGTCGCTCCAGTGGAAGATTCCTCTCCGAGTACGCAGCTGACACTTCCAATTCGGACGACGATGACTTAACTTGGATTGAATCGTGGAGGGAGGGGACGAACCTTGAGGTTGACGACTGTGAACTCTGCCCCTCCTCTCTTCTTCTTCTCCATGCTCGTGGGAGGGGCGACAGAGAGAGTGGGAGAGTAGAGGGAATCGTGGACGACGAGGGACGAGGAACGGGACACGGGACACGCGCCAACGAGGTGTCGCCCGAACAGAGAGGAGAAGCTCCAGTCTGCGATGGAACCTTTGGATGGTGACGAGTTGACTCACTTAGGGAGCGCGTCTTGATGGGAAGATCGAATACGACGGAGACCTCGAGGGAGAACGACCAGGTCGGGGAGGAGCACGCCTGAAATGGGAAACTGATTAGAAATATTGTGGACTATTCGAGTATCTGACCGTAGTTCCGTCGGGGCATTGGAGATGAAGATGGAAGGCGAGGGAGTGGAATGCGGAGTCGAAGAGGCGAAGGGGATTGAGGAGAGAGACGAGTCCCGCCTGCAGCCCCTCCCTTCTCTCCCTTCTCTCGCGTCTCCCACCTCCTTGCATGGCAGCAACTTGCGGAGAGGCGTCAGGTTCTCCGTGCACACTGTCTCCTCCGCCATCACTCCCGTCCTGTAGATTGGATGATTGGAGAGGGGGGGAGAGGAGTGAGGACCTGAGTGCCCGCGGTCCATTCTTGTATGAAGGCCCCGCGGGTGGAGGAGCCATGGAGGGAGAGTCCGAGTGGGAGGGGTGAAGAGAGGAGAGGGAGGTGCAGAAGAGGCCATTCATCGAACTCACCAGACCTGCCCATCGAGAGGCCACCCTAGGGGACTTCACTGTAGGGAGGGACGGGATTGCCCTACACGGTGTCATTGGTGGCGTCGTCGATCCACGCAGAGATTCGAGCTCCTTGGGGAGAGGCTGGCTGAGGGGCGGGTCCCCATTGCGAACTCTGCGAGGATGTCGACGGAGGGGGAAGGGGACGAACCTGCCAATTTCCACGCCCAAGGGAAAGACGCAGTTCACTCAGCGAGTACTTCTCGATCAACTCGGTCATGATGGGTGGAAAGAAATAGGCATCGTTAGCTGCAAAAATTGGCATTCGATCACAGACTCACAATCAGACACTGTGGTTCCACCACAACGGTCACCATAAATTGATTGCGAAGAAGTGAAAAAGAGCTCACATAATTTGTGTACGTTGGATACGACGAAGCGGAAATTGGCAGCGATATTGCCTGGGAAGGGGAATAAGGGAAGGTCGAGGGGTGGAACAGACCAGAAGGGATTCTGCTGATGGAGAGCTCTTCGTCGTAGAGATCGGGGAACTTGGCAGCGTGTAGACACGTGGCCAGGAGCAGCGCCGCCCACGCCCACTCCATCCCCATTCCCTTCAGCAACAAAGTCATATCTAGTGTAAACTATTTGTTTTCAAGTAGTTGCAAGGAATCCCGACCATGGAAAGTGTAATTCGTCCACGAAAAATAATATTTTTTATCACCGAATTGAAAGTGATAGATAACTCGTGGAGGTAGGTTGGTTAGCAAGAAAAATACGTACATGTGTATGACTACATGTAAGTGAGTGAGAAATGTGCATACAAACGAATGACAACAGGAACATGTTCACGGGGAGACTAAAAATACCGTTTTTGATAGTGTATGTACATTGCAATTTATCGGCAAATACCGGTCGGCAAAGTTGGGCAAAAACAATAGTTGGAAATTCTACTGAACTCGCTTCAGAGTGAACCCGCAGCTGGCCTCCACTTGGAGGAAGAAAGGGCCTTCCTGACCTGCCAAGAACGTCGATGGGCGTATAGAATATGTTCCAGCCGGCACCTTCTCCAGCACGAGGACCGAGTACCCGGGCCTGGAAGTGCCTCTCCAGGCGAACGGGTCAACCGACTCACCGATAGAGTCCCGAGTCCTTCTGGGTGAATATCTTGTCCCTAGTGGAGGAGATCTGCTTGACCTGAAAATGGAGCTCACTCCGTCGCTATTCTTCTCTAGCAACCTCTACTCCGACGGAGTATTGCTTAGGTGCTCGAATTTCAATGAGAATCGAGTGCTCGTCACTGTTATCTTCCAGCGAGAGGTGATAAAGAGGATTGTTGCTGAAAGAAATGTAGTATAGAGTATTGATGAGGTGATGACTGACTAGAATGTCTCCTTGCTGGCGGCGTTCCCACAGCCTCCCGCCGTCTTCCCCTTCCATTCCCCAGTTTCCTGATGTGACCGAATTCAGCGAAGCAACAAATAAATAAACGAACCTTCTTCTTTACCGCGTAAGGAGTTCGTAGGGAAGTGATGGTGAACTCTGCAGAAGAGAACACGCGAAGCGTGTAGTAGATTGTAGTCGTCTTCTCGTACTGAAGAGAGTGAATTGACCGCCCTTCCGCAAATGTTCAGGAATGAGCCCTATCGAATCGGAAAAACGTGAATGACAATGTCAATTGCCACAAACCTGCGCAACGACGAGTGTGTATTTTTGCACTCCTGGATCCGTGACGACCATCTGTAATAACGACTTTGATTACTGTAAGAACCTTGACTAACCTGGCAGAGGTAATGTGGCGAATTTATACGAACACCATCATAGAGTGGCTTCGGATCAACTGAATTCAAGCAGTGAGAGAAAAATATTAAATGACACATAATTCCCTATTTCCAAAATGCACAGTGCACCGCCAAATTCTTGTGAGAAGATCACAAATGATAGTAGGACTCGACTTACACGGCAGATAAACCCTCTTGCCTCCAGCGTACACGAGCACTGTTATGTACTCTTTGTTCTCCGCAAAATCGGCCTGAAATGGTCTCCAATCTCTAGAGAGCCCAGGCAAAACACACTATGTTGGTTATGTGGCGGGTGAGGAGAATCCACACGGCGGCCGTTCCCTTGTTGACAACTTCGAGTGAATATTGTGGATTGTCAGCAACGGAGAAGAGGTCCTTGACAGGCCCCGTCGTCGTCAGCCACGACCTGATGATCGCCTCTTTCCACTCATTCAACTCAGATCACATACGCATGGATTCCGTAAGTGAAGGGAAACAGAGCTGGGTTCCAATTAACGTAGAATACGTCAAAGAAGTGGATGACTGATTCGTAGTCGATCCAGAAAACTCCTGTCAAAAATGTATATTAGTTATAAAAAATACCTCGATGCACAGCCCGCAATTGCGTACACATGTCATAAGGATCTTGTATAAATATTTAAAAACAATGTGGTCACCGTCATCTTTTTCCTTGGCTGCCGCAGGCTCGTAGTCGAGTGCTTTCTTCCTTTCCTCTGTCCAACTCGCCGTGTCGTTCTCCGAGAATCGTCCCTTCCATCGTAGATGAGTCCACGGATTCTTCACCATCAGGAGCCTTTTCCCATCGAGTCTCCGCAGATCGAGAAGGGCGTATGCATGGCAATCCACGAGTCCCGCTCTATCAGCTTCTGACTCAAAAAGTCGTCTTTGATCATGGTATGGCTTATCATATCTTCACATGGTTATGTCTATTGACTGGAACTCGGAAATGTTATGAATGGTGAAACAATCACCTGATCGATCTTTCCCGTTGCCAAAGTGATTAGGCAGTCTCCCCTGTGAAAGCGCGTAAGTAGCTTATCGAAAACCTTCAAAACAGGATAGTACCTAAAATATATACGAAAATACCTTATCGGCATCAAAATCATCTTTTTGAATAGCGATGCGCTCGGGAATCCAACCAGTGAGGGCATGCAAATCGATGTTCTGTAGAAAAAGGATCATTCGTCATCGCATAGAAAAACTGAATACCGAGTTCGAACCGGGGAAGTCGTACCCTCCCATAACTTTTAGGTAGGCTTTCTCGAGGAGGGAAACCCACAGCTCCGCGGCCTGCAACAAGTAAAGACCGAGAACTTCGCAGTAAGATTACTTGTGAATGTGAGCACATCATTTGATTTCTTTCGTCGACAGGGAAATAATCATCTATGATAACCTGAAAAGACTTTCAATAAAAAAGTTAAGAAGTTGCCAAACCTTTCGCCAAACTCCGTTGATATGCAATTTCACCATGTATTTGCCATCGGGATTGTAGACGGGCAGACCTGCTTTGTTCTGAGGATAGATGATACTGAAATGTAATCCATAATTAAAGTATTATAATCTTATAATTGTGCGATTGGCTCGCTCGTGATAAATTTGAGTCGCTCGTGATAAATTTGGCTCGCTCGTAATAAATTTGATTCGCTCGTGATAAATTTGGCTCGCTCGTGATAAATTTGGCTCGCTCGTGATAACAAACGAACAAACCTTGTTACAAGCTGTTTTCCGAAACGTCTTTCGTATCGAGCAGCGATTGTGAGCGATGAAACGAACGAACAATCAGAGACGACGGTCCAAAAGACGTTATATTTCAAATGTCGGAAATATTATGAGCATACCTGTTTAATTGTTCCTGAATCGACTTGACGGATGAGCTGTGGATCCTCCATGAAGTCATGTGGTCGCATCCATGATTTGAGTTTCTTCTTCTGTTTTTCGGTGAGGGCTAGGTGTCCATCTTTGTCCCTTTAAAACTAGAAAGTATTTAGTCCCTGAGAAATGCTCACGTAAAAGGAAGTGTGAAGTGGAACTTTTCAGCGAGGTCGAAAGATAGGAATGGAACGTAGCTCCTGCCGTTGATTTTGGATGTTGATGCAAGCACAGCTAGCTCTTCTTTTGAAAACTAGAAGCGACCGTGATCGTTCTTAATTGCCTATAATGGTACCCCGTCAGAAATCTTTTTCTTCATAGTTCCAGAGGGAGTGGCAGGAGCCGAAGTCGATGCGGGAATCCCTCGTGCCGCGGGAAGTCGATCATCCAGTCGAAGGTGGGCCATTTCTGAACAATTAGGGAATGGGTCAAGCTCAAGCTCACCATCGTCCACTGGAATTGGAGGAAGTCGATTCAGCATCTCCATTTCCTCTTCACTTCTCATCACTGCTGCGAGTGCCTCGGCCCTTAAACGCAACGAGCTCATTCAGATTTGCTTCATTGCGTGTAGGGAAAAAAGCCACCTTTCGGGTTGTGCGTACAATATACAATTTGGGCATGACGTACCTCTCAAGCCCCAGCTGTGCCAAGGACGCCAACTTCTTCTTAATGGCGTCATCAACTGAAGATCGAGTCTGAAGGTAAATATATTTAATGATTTAGACGAGCTTCGACCAAGTCCAAACACAATTGAATTGCAGCCTCGTACAGTGCTTTCGCTTCTTGTCGGTCTCCTTTTTCATCACAATCCAATGCTCTGAACGAGAAATAATATCGATATTTGAAAAAGAATTACGTGACCTGATGAGTGTGAACTCTGCCCTTTCGTAGGCCAGTTGCATGGGTGACCGCGAGGCACGCACGGAGGTTAATAACCTACGAACCGTTATCTCATTTCTCGTAAACTTTATGTGTACCTGGGTAGTTCTCTTTTCAGAAACTCTGCTCTTTCAATATATTCCATAGCAGTCTTGCGCATTATGGCCAGCATCTACAAATGAAGCTGATAAATAGATCCAGAGACTCTTTGAGTGGTACCTTTCTTTGGTTCAAAAGCTGCATCATCTTGTTGGCTGCTTGAATATAGAAATACATCGCCTGCAATATACGCTGACCTTTTTAAAATGGGTCTTCGGGACGACTATGTGTATATATTTTTTTCGGAAAGAGATGGAGCCAAATGAAAAAAGATTAACAATCGGAAATATTTCCGCTAGTTAATTTGGAAAACAGGAGAACTTACTTCTTCATATCGTTGGCCATTGTCAAATTGAATCGCCTTCTGGGCAAGCTTCGTGGCTTCTCTGAAATTAATTTTAATTACTTCTTTCTATCGAATGGACAAGTGGAAGCAGCTAGCAAGAGCAATAAACCAGTAAAACCGTTGAAAAAATGAACCTGCAAGCACTTTCATCGATGTCGTCGCTCATGTGGACGCAATTGATGAAAAGACGCGACGCACCCTTTAAACACAGCGTTTGTGACAAAATCGCATAATAGGATTTCAAGAGTATCATAACAAAGTCGGCTGAAATCAGCTCTGATTCAGGACCTTGGGTGGTGTGAATTCAGTTTGCGATCGGTCAGGCAGTGTGTCATTGTAGGACGATACTTCGTAAACGTCGTTTTACTCGATTTTGGTAAGTTATTAAAATCAACAGCAATGTTATTGTATTCTTGCTTCGTTGTATTCTGGCCAAGGATGCCGCAGCCTGGCCACTGCACTTCTGGTACTTGTCTAATCCTACCTGCACTGGAGTTGCTATTAGTGGGTACCGTAACCCGGACCATCTGACCATGGAGGACCACGTCTTTTGATTAGACTGGGATGATATAACACAATAGATAGATACGTCTCATGTTCTGTTCCGATGAGCTGCTCGTTGCCTGGACCACCCACGTGCTGCCAAAGGCCAACTGAAGCCAGATCGAAGATCCAGTGCGACATGTTATTCTTTCACTTCATGGATATCAAGTACCTGATTGTGAGATTCCACGAGCACGTCCTCCTCCCTCGTCTACGGGAGAACTTCCTCAAGGATACTTTGCAGAGATGGATTCTTTGGCCACTCGCAGTTCCGGCCTGGCTTGACGGACGACTGCGGCTCTCGTTTCGTTTCCCCCGTGGAGGACGTCCTTCCATCCGCCATCTCCCCGCCCAAGGAGGAATACACAGAGATACTATGGAGGGCGAGGAGTTCGTCTGCTTTCATTTTGCCTACTTAACTGGCTAGTCTCTCGATTGGTTGAACATAATAATAAGTCGATAAAGTGAATGGGCGTTGAAGTGTACTTGGTTTGCCTCGTGGGGACATCTCAATTTGTAGTCGTGGAGAGGGATTAGGCGGAGTCGGAAGGGATGAGTGTTGTTGGAATGGAGGAGGAAATTGGATAGGTCGTTGGGGG
>JACMIG010001822.1:0-14255 GCA_014805385.1 Levipalatum texanum
CTCTTGGTAAAATGAGAGTGTTCAAATCGAGACGGGGCTAAACGAGACGGCGGCTGGGGGCAGCTTAAAGCGACGTCTCATTTGGGCAGTCTGCCGAAAGCGACGTCTCATTTGGGCAGACTGCCGAAATCCTCATCTCGTTTGGGCAGTCTGCCTTTAGTCGCCGTCTGTCTGGAAACTTTCGGCAGACGAGCATCTTTGTCTGCCTTATGACAACCCTAATAGAGAATGAACCGTAGGGAGCAGTTCAGCACTGTGATCATTGTGTTGCGATGGAGCAGCACGCCTCTCTGATCGCTGTGTTACCTTTGAAATTTCGCACCTCGGATTCGCTCCCGTTAGCGGATATCTCTCTTTGTGGCTAAAATTTTGTGAGCCATTTTGTCATGGGTTCCGAAAAGTAGAGGACTATAGCGAAGTATTCTTTAGACTAAAAACTTTATTTTCCTTGAGATTTGTGAAGGCTCAACAATTAAAGCTCTGACAATTATTGGAATCCACAACAATGATCATTGTGATGACCGTCCCTCATAGTACGCTGAGAGACACAAAAATAGGATAGGGAAGCCGAATCTCCCTCTCCCAATATGGTCATCGCTCCTTTTTCTTTTACTGCAGGTTCAAGTATGCAAGTCGAACACTTGACCTCATAAGTTCAGAGTTTGCAAGGTGAATCGGTTTGATCTCACATAGCTCCAGCGTGATGATATCGAGCAAAAGTGTGATGGCCTTCAACTTCTTAACTATATTTTTGCACGTCGCTGATTGTTATGGGAGTCAGCAAGATATCGTCAGCAGATTGAATCAGCAGTTTCATTGTAGCGTTGAAGGGATACGGTATTGCGCCCTTGTGATGTCCATCAATTCATCAACGCCTTCAGCAGCAAAAACTGCAAAAACTTTGCACTTTGTCGGCAGGTACCTCCATAAAGTCATGGAAACCGATAATAACCGATTCAGCACTCGCTGAGACGAATCACTTTCCATTTCTGCTATCATCTCTGGTCAGCAAGCAAAGTATTCCATCGAAACCAAATCTACTTCCTCGTTTGTCTACTGTAAAGGGGCGTTCGCCCGGCTTATCTTCTTCTTGCGCTAGCTTCTCCCAAACAACTGAGACGAAACAACGAGTGAAGCTGATGGGTGCCATCCTGCAAATTGGCATCAAGTACATACAGCACAACTTGTGCTTTACTTGCGATTGTGTTATGCACTCCGTTAATAACCGATCCGGCGATCACTGAGGCGATACACAGCGCTTGGCATTCCTTTCTTCCATCAAACCATCTTTGATGTTCAATTATCAAAGGGGGAAATACTTCCAAGCCATGGCTAAATTCTCGCTTAGATAGGGAAAAGAAGCCATCGCTAGGCGTTATCTCTTACTGCTGCCTTCTATTCCTTAGTTGCCTCTACTCACTGCCGATAGAGAAGAAACAGCGAGCGGAGCGGGTGGGCCATTCACTATTTCATCGCCATCGCTTCGACTGTTAATTGGCGTGAAGTGATCACGAGCGGCAACGGCAGGAGAAGGAAGAGAATCACGGGGCTGCGAATCCTGCTTCGAGAAAGGATAGAATCAGTACGAGCACTATTTTACTTACAGTATCCCGCATCGGAAATTTATAGATTTATTTAATGTGTGAATAAACTTAGGTAAATGGACAATGCGAAAGGTAATTGGACAACAACGCCTTGAGCAGAGAGTCAAACCTGTTCTGGACTCGGCATTCAGTTGCTTTCGAATACTGTAGATTATCATGTTATTCACAAGCCTGTAATCTCCATCAAATCAACGCAGCTGTAAAACGTGGAAGATCGTACCCCGTGGACATGCCTTCCATCCGTCAGGCAGCCCTCACTGTCATAACTGGCCAGCGATCCCTCGCCTATTTTGATTTATGCGCTCGTTACCTAGAACTCCGCCCACTCCGTGATCAGCAAGATCAACCAGGAGTCACAGGGAAGTCATTTCGATACCCTTCGTTGATAAGGAAGCCAAGTTGCTCGGATCGGCGTCAAGTTCACTTGGCTGTGCTGAAGGTATCGCCACATCGATTGTGCTGAAGGTATCGTCACAAGTCAGAAAGTATGGCATCTGGCCGAGGACTCGCTCGTACAGGAGCCTTCTCTACGAGGTAAGAAGCCCCAGTCCTCCCTCTTTGTGAATGCTTTATCCTTCAGGAGCGCGGTCGTCCGCAAGGTCGCTCCGATCACTGTACTGCAGCAGCACGAGACTGAAGACGAACTGCTCGACCTCAAATTCAACTGCATCGGATACCGTAATCGCTTGTCTTGATTCATGGTTTTGGGATTGCTTCGCGCAACACAGAGCAGGAGAAGAACCGGAGAAACCCGTCTCCGGTACCTCTCTTACTCGAACCGAAAAATACAAGATTTTAAACGAAGTTACTTATAGGCCACCACAGCTGGCATCCGACTAACATCCAGCTGTGCAACACGATCGAATTCGTGACGAGGCGGTTGTGGGATGGCGGGATCACGAGATTCTTCTCTGCCGGCGTCCCTTCGGACGGGGGATACGCCTTCATCGTCGACGACCATCCCATGACCATGTGAGTGCCTTGGAGACACTCTCCCATGCTCTCATTCTAGTCCCTACCTCGCCGTCCGATCTCCCGTGGGCGAAGGCGATCCTTCGCTCATCCGCGAAGCCGTTCCCGAAGTGATCTCGGCCATGCGCGAGCGGATCGACGACCACGGCTGCCTGTACATGGAGTGTGATGAGACCGTGCGGGAGGCTGTGAGTCGGTCCCTTCTAGACCTTTTCCAATTCTTCTCTTGTAGTTCATGGAGCAGCTCCATGCCGGTGGCCATGGCGAATTCGACGTCGAGTACACGGGTGAATTCGCGCGATTCTACCTCGACAACGACCAGATGGCCGCTCTCATGGAGGTACTTGAACTGCCATCTCTTCTGACTGACCCCCTCCTCAGAAACCTACGCCGCTCCCCGATGGCTTCCGCTTCTCGGCGATCGATGCCGACACGGAGTTCCAGACGATCCATGACCACTGGGCATACGGAGATTGCGAGAATGCGCTCGTCACACGAGATCGTCTTCACTGCCTTCCTTCCATTGGAATTCGAAATGCGGAAGGGAAACTCGTGACATGGGAGATGTCCCACAACTGCGGAACTGTAATAAATCGAGCCTATCCGTGAAAGAATTTCTGTCCTTGCAGCTTTCGAATCTCTATACGCTCCCTGAATACCGAAGCCTTGGACTCGCGAGCACGACAATTACAAAGATCATGCAGAAATACGTCAAGTGAGTGCTGACCGTTGTAGGGGGAGAAGGAGGAGAGTACTGTAGGCTCGGCCTTCGCATCAGCAATATGCCATCGCACGGGAACGCGGGTGGAATATCGGCGTGCGAGAAGAATCCTTTGCTTACGAGATGGATGAAGGAAGACGGGAAGCCGATGGTGTGGACTCTCATCCTGTTCAGGAAAAAGAAGTAGGTGCATATACTGTTATTGTTTGAAATGTTTGTACATGTTGTGGATGTTTGATTACTTGCAATGTTCTTTATTGTGTCAGAACCAATGAGGTCAAGAAAGCAAAGGCAGAGAATGTCCGTGTGTCCCCCTATCCCCCTTTCTTCTTAGAGAGTTTCCCCCACCCCCAGCTCGATGAGCGCCGTGGTTCAATTGCGACACGCACCCTGTCAGGTTGGAAGACGGGAGACAATCGAATTCTTCACCCAAAGTTGCGGGAGAAACACTCTGTCGCGAGATCTCCGAGAAATTTTAGGCAACATTTCAAAATAATAATCGACTTATTGTTAGCAAACCAAACTGAATTATCTTTTTACCGCGGGTATGCTGGACGGCGGTTTTTGTTTATAGAGAGGCGACACTCTGTTGAAGTGCAGGTGAGATCGGATGACTCGTTGGTAGGAGGGAGTGACGCCGATGAGGACGAGGCCATTCAGCAGTGGATACAAAGTGAGCATTCCCATCGAGGAGACAGCGAACTCTGGCTGAGGGCATAGGGCAGGGCGAGGGGCTCTCACTGTTGCCTAGGGGGAAGATCTGCGCTACGAACTGCAGTGAAGATGGAATAGCGACGATGACTGCGGGCACTGTCGACTGAAAGGTAAATGTAAAAATGTATCCCCAAATTATCACTGGCTATCATTGTCTTGAATCCACGGGGCGCAAACACCGAATCAGTTGGTAATAAATCCCGCTTCGGAAACCTTGCATGGCATGAAGTGTCTGATTACGAGGTTGCCATTTTCAGAAGATTGTCAAGAGCTCATAGTCTGCTATTGTACCAAAGAGTTTCTCTAGATTCCTATTGACGGTATAGATACTACATGTTATTATCAACGTTCGCAAATTACATATTATCTAGCGGGATCTCGATAATTAATCATGCACGTCTTGAATGACTGAACGGAAAAGCGTGCTATTGACGAGGGCATTCCGTGTGGACGGCTCCATAACAAGTAGTGCGATCAGGTGTATTTCCTCCACTCATCATACTTTCTGTGAACACACCCAGGACTTACGTCGTGCCGCAAACGTGCTCTTTTTCATGCCCTCAGTGAAAAGGAATCAAAAGACCTAACTTGAGGTGCCTGATGTGACCGAATTGCTGCTTCCTAGTTGAGTTAAATTTTCGTTCAACTTACGACGATAAAGAGCGCTTTCACGGCTTTCTTCTGTTTGACGACGGAGGACTGCAAAAGATGGCGATGATCCCATCGGAGGATGTAGGCCATGTGAGCAAAGGCCAGGATTACTGCAACATGACCACTTTGGAAGTGAGACGCAAAAGGATTGCCCATGGCTGGAATCGAACCAGCGTCGCCACGGCCACAACGTGGAGTACTAACCACTATACTACATGGGCCGAAAGCCGAGCGCACAATAGGGTCTTATCAGGCAGCAGTGGTTTAAACAATTGCCATGAGACTTATCTAAACCAAAGTTTGTAAATGGATAATCGGTTGATCGTTAAACACAGAATGCATGGATTTTCGACATAACACACCTGATGATGAACATAGGAAGATGCAAGAAGCTCCGTGTATCAAATGTATCTGCATCCAGAAGTTAGACTTGTCGTAGGAGACGTAGTTCTTCGATAACACCCACTGGTATTGGGGTAGTTTCTGACGGAGCATAGATTGGTCTTCAGGGAATCTTGTACAAACTTGTATGACACGTGCATCCATGTCCTCCTTTGACTCTTTTGCAAGACCGAGGAAGACTGCGCATAGTGCCTGATACGCATAGAATAAGGTCATGAAAAGCTTGAACTGCCATGGTTTCGATAATCTGGAAGCAGGAGTATGGAAACGCTTGCTGTTGCTGGAAACCGCAGTGGAGATAAGGAGGTAATGATACGCTGGTGCCTTGAGAGCGCGTTCAAAACAATCGTAAGTCCCATTAGACAATAGGAAAGGAGGAGCATGTTCTGAACAGGAAAAAAATCCTTTTGAGTCATTTGCTCTTACCCATTGGACGTGCATCGAAACTCCGATGTATTCTGCGAAGCCGCAGGAATAGAAAATCTGTTCCGAATAGAACATCATGGGAGATGAGAAGTAACCCGCATGGAAGTCCATCCAGAAGAGGAGGATCTGTGATAGTTGCATTTTGTTGTTTTTCCATTCGTTAGCGGACCTGTCCAAACAGCAGAGCACTCCGAAGGTACGAGCTCATGAGTTCGCTATGATAGAAGATGAGGTAGAACAGGTACGAGTTCAGAAGCATGGACACCGTGCAGACTGTGCGAACGGCGAGGACGAGGCCCCACTCGAAGGATGGGCTGATTTCGTCGGAAGAAGACGTGGCATTCACCATTCCTCCGCCTAACCAACAAAGGGAACTGAATGCCAATTATCCGTATGACCGACGGTGCCGGCAATACAGGTGAACTTTCCGTCGCCGTCCACAAAGCAATCAACGTCAGTAATGAGGTTGCCCTAACAACGAAAGAGTTCGTGGTCGTGAGTCTTAGGAGATCTGCACACGTTCGATACACTCATAATTGTATCTTTCAGCAAGCACAACTTTCAGAAGCTTCAGGCGTAGTAAAGTGGCAGTTCCATCAATAATCGAGTGCAGTAGAACATGAATGCGTTATTTACAGCTTTTTCCACGTGTTTTCCAGTGTCTGCAGCTCATTCCGAGAATTGACCACATGAAATTGCAACCTGGACGAAAGAACTAAGAACGTTTTCAAGAGCAAATCCTGCGAAGCCCCTTGATGGACGCACTTTCCAGCAAAATTTCGTTGTCTGCTCATGATCAGATATAAATCCGAGATGTGCCTCTTGGATGAATCGCTCTCGCACGCAGCACCGCCAAAGGAGAAATGGTGACAATGAAGCATCGACTCAACAATGAAATTCCCCCAGAGGAGACAATCGAATGTGTTGAGGATTGCACGTAATGTTATCATGCATAGAAGCAGTGGGGCAATCTTTCTTCCAAGTGTCGTAGGTGGGTCAGATCTTCTTGGATCTGATCAAACAATGTTCTGTTTTCGAATAATGTCCATGTGACTACACCCGTACTCTTTATCGGAAAGATAGTTATTCGACAAAGACACGAAGGTGCCATCCGAGCAGTTCTCCCTGCTCGGTCGAGTTCCATGAGATCCGCACTGATGATTGAGTGGAAGTGAAGTTCATGCGCGGATATTGGCCGGTCAGGCTACAATAGAGACATCTCTTTAACGCAATAATTGGACCAGCAGCGTACCTTGCTATCTCGTTGCCTCCAAATACGCCATCAGTAATTGAAAGAGTGGCGCAACACGTGTTCACTGCGAACTCCACCACTTCCACGCGGATCTAAATCATTTCAGTGATTGCTTCTTCAGAGGCCGAAACAAACCTTGCTTCCGATTCCACCGGTGACCAGGTAATCGCATTCCGTGGCCGAATAGCGAGCTGGATAGCCGGGAGAGAAGATCTGAACGAAGCTCGTTTCAAGGATACTCAATGTGCAACATCATTACACGGTATGCCTTATTATAGACTTCTTACATTGTCGCCGCTCTGGTAGACGACATCCTCGGGGCAGTGTTCGTCTTCGGGCTCAGTATCAGCTGAACAAGAAGCAGTCAGAGATTGGCTAGGTAGAGGCAGACCTGGTCTCGTGCAGATGAAGGGCATGGGCTGTCCATCACAGGGCTCGTTCATCCACTGCCCAGGCTGATGGGTGATCTGCATCGTTCCACAGCCTCCAAAGGCTGGCTGCGGGAAGCCTGAAGGGGAATCTTCTTATTCTGCCAAAGGGTACTGAATACCCTTGGCGAAGTTGTTGTAGTCCATTTGGGTGCCGTCGGCCCACGAGAAGTTGTAGCCGTTGAAGAAGGAGGAGAGGCCAATGTGGACGTTGGTCGTGATGCCCTGGGCAATGGCCGTGCGGCGGAAGAAGGAGTTCGTCTGTAAAAGAGGGTAGAACAGCCGAGTGGCTGGTGGTCTACATCAGAGTCATGGATGATGGCGAGCTTGGCGTTGTCCTTGGAGCACTCGAAGGCGGCGTCGTTCCACGTCATCTGCTCCTTGTGGAAGTCGTAGCAGACAGTCGACCATTCGGACACGGAACCAAAGTCCGTGCAACGAGGATCTGAAAACAAAGCATGCTAGTTTCGTGGAAGAACTCCTAAATATTCGTGTGTTGAATAACTTTCCGTTCAAGTCAGTATCAGCAAGGAGTGTTATTTTATTACTCCTGATTTCGAAAGTATTTGATCTGATAGTATTTGACTTACCGAACTTGGGTGGTGCCGTGCATACGACGGTGTCATAGGTGCCCTCCCACACGTCCCAGTTGCCATCATCGGGGTCGAGCGTCGTAACGCCATAACCGCTATCGCAATCAGTCGATTTTCCTGTATTTCCTTCGCTCACACTCTCTCCTTCAATCACTGACTGTAGTTGGTGTAGTGGACCTCGTTGCCGTCGTCCCAGGTACAAGTACTCGTTCCCATGCCAAGAACGATTCGTTTACCCGCAGCTACGACGCGGAGACGCTCGTTCTCCTGTAGCAATGGGGATAGTCTTCAGGTGGAGAGGGGAGAAGGGGATTACGAGAAGCTGAGAAGAAGCCTGACCTCATCGCTCATGCTGGAGGGAAGGAAGGCGCCCATGCTGTGGCAGAGCGCGAGGGCGGCGTCGTACGTGTAGGTCGCATTATGGATACGAACCCCGCACGCTCCATTGAACAGCGGCTGAAGACCCAGCGGGCAGAGGCGGTGAATTGCTGGAACAATTATGTTAGAAGGTCATTCCAAGAACATTCTCTATTTTGTTCGTAAGCCACGGATATTTCCTTGCTCACAATCAGTATCGACATCCCTAATGCCAATAGTGGACTGACTACACACTTTTTGATAAGTATCATTGACATCTGTACCGTTATTACGGAACGTGGACATTGGTAACTTCGAAAATGGAATGTTGGTCTCATATAGTGGCTCCCGCTGTGCAACAGGTAAACTGACCTGTGCTCTGGGAGGCGAAGCTGGCTACGATGGCCACGAATAGCAGGTGCAGCATCCTGAGTGTCCGGGAGCCCAGCAGATGGCTAGAAGAGGGTACAGGCCGGAATTTAAAGGAGGGGCGAAGCCGATTAGCAACGCCCACTAATCGTTTTGCAATGGAGATAAGGAGTGTATGGATGTTGATAGGCGTGGGCGAGAGGCTTAGACAAAGAGAGTTCAACAGAACACTAGTGCGTGCCAGTTATCTTGTGGGGGTCCTTGACGTGACTTAACGGTCCTCCGCACACCATATGATAGTTGATGTTGATTCATCTTCTCCCTGTGTCTATTGCATGATCAAGAATCTGAACTTCACCTGTCACCGGTACGATGGAAGCTGAAAGCAGCGGGGTTTCCACTGAATTTTTATTCTAAAGTACTCAACAGTCCACTTCATGTTCTAAGGATTAATGCAACAAATCAAGTAATAACATTCAGCACTTTCTTCGAATGTTATAACCTGCTAGATAAGATTTGGTTATAGTCCACATGCTCATTATGCCGTAGAATCTAGCGGTGCGTACCGGTTATGTACATGGCCGATACGTAGCGGCACTTTCTGTTGAACGTAACGGGCATGAAACAGTACATGACCGGTACAACGGTACGACCCGATGGGCGTGTCCATGTACGTACCGGAACGTACCGGTACGTGACAGCACACTCCGTGCGAAATCGAACAAAATTCTCATGTAAGAAACAATAGAATGTGCTGAGCACTGCATGCTCCTGCAGAAGTTAGTGAAGCAATGTTTTTACGTTTCAAGGTTCTAGTTGGATCACATCTTCTTGTACCTATTCTAGCTGTTCGTTGCTTTTGAATGATGCGCATAATAGTGCACCCGTATACTTTATCAGAAAAGAGCTCTATTCGACAAAGACGCGAAGGTGCCATCCCAGCAGTTCTCCCTGCTCGGTCGATTTCCACGCTATCCTCACTGATGATTGGGTGGAAGTGAAGTTCGTGCGCGGATATTGGCCGGTCAGCCTGAACCAGAATCATCTCTCTATCCTGAGAAAACAGCGTACGTTACAATCTCGTTGCCTCCAAAAACGCCATCAGTGATGGACAGAGTCGCGCAGCACGTGTTCACTGCGAACTCCACCACTTCCACGCGGATCTAAATCATTCCAGTATTTACTTCTTCAGAGGCCGAAACAAACCTTGCTACCGATTCCACCGGTAACCAAGTATTCGCATTCCGTAGCCGAGTAGCGGGCAGGGTAGCCGGGAGAGAAGATCTCAAAGAAGACCATGTCAAGGATACAAATGCGAAACATCAATCCTCGGAAATGCCGAATTGCATAGTTCTTACATTGTCCCCGCTCTGGTAGACAACATCCTCGGGGCAATGCTCGTCCTCGGGCTCAGTGTCAGCTGAACCACGAATAATAGTCGCTGGGAAGCAATGCTCACCTGGCCGCGTGCAGATGAAGGCCGAGGGCTGTCCATCGCACGGCTCATTCATCCATTGCCCTTGCTGGTGCGTGATCTGCATAGTTGCACATCCACCGAAAGCAGGCTGCGGGAAGCCTAGAGTGATTCGTTCTAGACAAGCGATGAGGAACTTGGATACCCTTGGCGAAGTTGTTGTAGTCCATTTGGGTGTCGTCTGCCCAGGAGAAGTTGTAGCCGTTGAAGAAGGAGGAGAGGCCAATGTGGATGTTGGTCGTGATGCCCTGAGCCACGGCGGTGCGGCGGAAGAAGGCGTTCGTCTGTAAGGGAGGTTAGAAAAGCCCAGTGATGGAGGTCTACATCGGAGTCATGAATGATGGCGAGCTTGGCGTTGTCCTTGTAGCACTCGAAGGCAGCGTCATTCCAAGTCATTTGCTCCCCGTGGAAGTCGTAGCAGACAGTCGACCATTCGGACACGGCACCAAAGTCCGTGCAACGAGGGTCTGAAAACATACCAAGGTTCTCCGTTGCGTTGATTGGCATTCTGTTCAAGTTAGGGCCGGCAAGGAGTGCTTAGCAGTTGTCATTCGTAAAGTATGAGACATACCAAACTTGGGAGGTGCGGTGCATACGACGGTGTCAAAAACGCCATTCCAATCATCCCATTTCCCGTCAGTGGGATTGAGCGTCGTGATGCCGTTGCTTCCATCGCAAGTCGTTTGGTATCCTGGATTCAACCCCTTCTATCAGTCTCCTCTCTCTGACTGACTGTAGTTGGTGTAGTGAACTTCGTTGCCGTCGTCCCAATTGCACGTGCTCAGTGCCATGCCGAGAATGATTCGACTGCCATTGGCCACGATTCGGAGATGCTCGTTCTCCTAAAAAGTGCCGGATATTGTCGAGAACCAACAGTGTGATCGCAAGAAGTTCGATTTGAATATCCTCACCGCCACAAACATTAGAATGTTGCCATTTTTCAGGTGTTTCCTATGGACGAGACATAGATACATACTCAAGTTTGCACCACATGAATGTTCTTGATTCTTAAAGAAGGAGTGGGAGCAATTTTGTAGCCACAGTGTGCGTGCATTTGCCCATACGTCTACGTATTGAAATGTATGCATTTCAATACGTAGACGTATGGGCAAATGCACTCCACTGTGGTTGGCACGGTGCCAAAAAAGTTGCTCGGCGCAGATACAGCAGTCGACTGTCGCTAATAACCGCAGTAAGTACTACGACAGTCTGACCTCGTCGTCCAAGCTGGAGGGAAGGAAGGCATCCATGCCGTGGCAGAGGGCGAGGGCGGCCTTGTACGTGTACGTTCCATTGTGAATGCGCACCCCGCACGCGCCGTTGAACAACGGCTGAAGGCCCAGTGGGCAGAGCGGATGGATGGCTGCAGAGGCCTTTCCTTATAAAAGAAGGCCATGCGAACAGGAGAGTCTCTGATTTGTTCATAAGCCACGGCTATCTCCATTCTCAGTTTCGAAATCACAAACGCCAACACTGGACTGACTACGTATTAATAAGTATCATCGGAATCTATACCGCGGATATTGGTAGCTTCGAAAACTTGTAGAAATTTGGTCTCATGTATTGGCTCCCGCCGTGTAACAGGTAACTGACCAGTGCTCTGGGAGGCGAAGCTGGCCACAATGGCCAAGAATAGCAGGTGCAACATCCTGAGAGTTTCGATGAGCCCAACGAGTGGGTAGAAGAGGGAACTGGCCGGTATATCAAGGAAGGGCGGGGCGGATTAGCAACGCCCACGAATAGTATGGCGAAGGCGAAGCCCTATCTAAGGAGGCATGGTGGAGAGTCCAACAGATCACAAACCACAGCTGTTATCTCGTGGGGATGATTTTAGCTTCCCCCGCACAGCGCACGATAGTCACTATTTCTTCTTCCACCATTCTCATCGCGTCTATTTCATGATCGATAATTGTCTCCCAATTTTATTTGTAGCTGGCAATGAGGTTCAACAGTACACTTTATTTTCACATTGGACAAGTAAACAACGTAACAAGTAAACAACGTAAATATATTTCAACCAGTGCGATGGTAGCTGAAAGCAACGAAATTTGGACGGCATTTTAAGCATACTTATTCTAGCGTGGTCACAATCAGCAGTCTGCTGCACGGGGTGTTGGAGTGGAATGTCCTAGCGATTTTCAAGAGCGAAAAAATATCACGTTTTTATCTTATTACCTATTACTCGGCATTATGAAATTTAACGAAAAACAAAAAACAATGAGATTTTTGTTATCAAGGGTGTTCTATTTATAAAGTTAATCGTACATACTCGCATATCTCTGCAGAATCATATCTTCAGCCTTTGCTTGCTCGTTGTAGGACGAGAACTCCTTCCACAGCTGCAATTACAACGTTTACACTGCATGCCAATCCGAAGATTATGAAATAGAGCTAGCTAATCGATCTCACCGCGGGATCCGCCATACTCCGGAATTTTTCGCAGATCACTTGCCGCATCACGGGAAATTCGTCAAGGAGGTCTGGGTACAGATTCATCCAGTCCTGTCCCGGTCGAAGGTACTGCAAGAGAGGCTTTCAATGTCTGCATTTGATAAAACATTAGTTTCGAAGGTGGATAAAACAATACAAATTCTACTTGTATTGCGATCAGTCAGTAAATAGGTCATGATCTTGCATGACATTAGGGGGGAGGGGGGTACCGACGGGAGTGGTGAGAAAATTTTTTAGGCGAGCGGCCGCCCCTCAGAGCGCCGTTAAGTATACTGTAGGGAAAATTTTGAACTTTGCCTGGGGGGGTACCGAAATTATTTTTTGATCATGAGGTTATTTATTCCCTGATTGCGATTCATGCATGTTGTGTTTTGCTACAAAACTAGACAAGCATTAACCACATACTTTGTCGCCAGGAGTATTCCGCATGAAGTTCTCCGCGAAGCATGCCAAGTAGAGGGCACAATCCGTGAAGTTTGGCTGCTGGGGAGTCTGTAATCGGATAAGGATTCGTTGGTGGGAGATGCGAGTAGTGAACATAACTAGGTAAAAGTACTCGTCTCGCCGACAATTGTCCGGTATTAAACTGATGAGGAAGCGACGCGCGAACTACTCCGTGGTAAGCAGCGGAATGAATCAGCGGCAATAGATCATTCATTCATTGCGCTGCTTACTGTGGAGTAATTTGTGCGTTGCCTCCGCATCACTTTAATACAGGACAATCGATTTTTCCCTTTGACCATGTAGTATAAATTAAAGGACCTCTGGGATGAGCTTCTCGATGCGCGTTCTCTCGAATGTGCCCTTGTAACCGAACGTGGCCTTTTTCGCAGCGAACTCGAGCTCGAGGTAGTCCCGCAGCACATCAACAAAGGAGGGCCTAAATAATTACATGAATTATGTTGTACGTTACGTATAAAGAGAAGAGGGGATTCATCTTTATGGTGAAACCTCCTGCGTAAGTTTGAAAGTATTAATACCTTAATTGCCTGTATTCTCCTATCATGGAGTCGAGGACGATAGCGTAGGTATCAGGATTCGGGCGACTTGATCCCTGCAAGTGAGCCAGTTCAATTTGCAAGTGGCCATATTACTGAACCTTGAGAAGAGACGTTTCCTTGTTTTCAGTGGCTTGAGCATCCGGGACAATCGCCTTCCACGGCTTCACGATGATGACAAGAAACCTAAATTATATACTTACGGAAACTCAATCGAATATTTAAAAATAGAAAAAAACATACCAGTGAAAGTCGTCGACAACTGGAAAGATGAGGTAGTCCTTGGAGAAGAGATCTACCTTCCGATACATCCGACCACGGTTGAAGTTAGTTTCGACCTGAACTCAAGAGTTTCCCAAGTCTCTAAGAATTTTTCGTATTTGAAATTCGCTAGAAAATTAGTTGCTTTAAGAAATTCCCGAAGGAGACGCACCAGGCTGAACCTCGAGAGTGCCTTCTTTACTCCAGCGCCAAAGTGCACGTTGTGGTTGACGCCTTCGACAAGCTTCCTCCACAAAAATGTCGAGAAAACATGCATTTTGTTGCGCCTGAAGTAATGGATAGTAGGGGGTGTAATTCGGATTTCAGACGTCCTGTCTAAGAGCGAAGAAATGCTCGTCTATCCGAGACAGCAGACGATTCTGTCTGGATGTCCTGTTTGAGTCCTGTCTAAGCGGCTTAGACAGGACTCAAACATGACATCCAGACAGAATCGATTGCTGTCCTGTAGAGAAGGAGCATGCGGCCTTTCTTTCCATGAGATGATCAGAATCGAGGCGAAAAATATAAAGAAATGTCCGGAAGCTGGCAAATAAAATAAGAATAAATATTGCTCATTACGAA
>JACMIG010001823.1:0-10618 GCA_014805385.1 Levipalatum texanum
CCCCCCCCCCCCCCCCCCCCCCACCCCCCCCCCCCCCCCCCCCCCCCCCCCCCCGTTTTTTATTTTTTCTGTCTGCCTGTCTGTCTGTCTGTTTATCTGTCTGTCTGTTTATCTGTCTGTCTGTAACGAAACCTACCGGCAGGCGTTCCCCGCCGCGGCGGGAAACGCCTGGTCTATCATAAAACGCTATTTTCGTGCATTGCCTTTACAGTGATCTACCGTCGAATGTTATGGTTCGGACGGTGGAGGAGGACTTTGACGACGACGGTGCAGAAGGACTCGCAGTGCAGATGGAGATGGCCGCCGAGAGGAGGAGGTATGAGCGGATCGGTGTTCTGTCAGCCAGAACAGCTCTTCCTGGAGATATACCTTCACAGGATGTCCAATTTCCAGGCTGCCCAAGTCTCGAAGACCTTGTTTGATTCGATGCATGATTGGCGCGTTGTTTATGAACAAATACATTTTATATATTGTTTCAGACATGAGCCCCCTCCTGCCGTTCTCGTTGCTAAGGAACGACGGGGCGAGGAGGACAGGAAGAAGGAAGAGGAGAAGGAGAGGAAGAGGAAGGACGAGGATAGGACTCCCACTGGTGAGAAATAACGTTATTCTGGGACTGGAAGGGAGTTGGATTCCAATAACAATAATATTTTTATCGATATTCTTCTCTTCAGCCTTCCGCGTCAGATTGCACAGCGACGACGGATCGTCGGAGTATCTCACTCCCGATAGGTTAGTATAATATTCGATTGGAGGGCTGTCTTCTGATCGCAACAAGTCGTTGGACACTGTAAGCGTTGTGATAGAATTCTACATAGTGCAGCAGCTGCTGATTAGTTACGTCTCTTTTGGCGTATGAAACAAACCTCTCCTATCTCCAGGGAGGAGGCCGAGCTGCGCGAAGTCGACGAGAGCGAAGAAGAGGATGACGAAGACGTCATCCTGCGCCTACGGAAATCAAAGGTTACAAGGGGAATTGATTGAGAAGATGTTGGTGTAACATTGTGGTGGCCGTAGTAAGAAACGTAGTCGTGTGGTATTTACTGTATATTACCGTAATTACCACATAACGGCATTTAATTCTTTATTTTAGTCGCCAACCCCACAGCCGTCGCTCCTCAGCCCGTCGAAGGCAGCGCCTTCGTTTGGAGCAACGAGTGGAGGAAGTCCCGCCATGCATACGGTATTGACGAGAACCGAATAGGGTAAATAGCTGATGAATGACTATTTTAGGTGCCCACGATATCCACTCCCGAAGACCTCGATTCGTGGCTGGGAGCGGACGACGATGGAGATGCTCCGGTCGCCAATGTAAAGGTTGGCAGTTTTTTAGTAGTCGCATACCCACGATGAATATTTCGATACTCTTTGAATTCGGTCAATGCAACATTGTTATACTAATAAATGTAGATGCCCGCCCCTGGAGACTCATCGGACGAGGAGATCGGCATGGCCATTCCACGCAGGGAAGACGATAGCGACGAGGAGGAAGGGTGAGGAGAGCGGTGCGATACAAACGCGCCGGGTTTGATCGAATGCGAACTCTCGTCGAAGCTCAAACCCGGCGCGATTGTGGCGCAATAAATGGGCATCATAATTGCATTCTTTTAGTTTCACGCTACCACCGGCTCCTCTTCCTTCGGCGAAGAAGGCAAAGTCGACCATCGACGCGTTCGGAGGCATCGATTTCCTGGGAGAAGAGAAGAGTCCGATGGTGGCTGAGGTGAGCGTGGCTCAGTGGTGGAAGTGCTGACATGCGAGGATGCAAGTCCTCGGTTGGCATCCCGGCCGCTTCAGTTTTTGCCAAACCCCCCGTCTCTGCAGGAAAAGAAGAAAAAGAAGAAGAAGACCGAGGAAAGCGGAGAAAAGGCGCGCAAATCGAAGAAGAAGACTACAGGTACTAACAAAAACTCGAGGTGTTTCTTGTCGGGAACCCAATTTTGAATGACTGGTTATTGGTCAAACCATTAGAAGCGTTGAGACTGGGAGAACAAGAAAGAAATAGACGCCTTTTCAGACGAGCCTAAAAAGAGGGCGAACAAGTCGGCATTGGATTCGTTCCTCGACGACGGCGACATCGCCCCCGACACCTACGATCAGCTGTGATGGAGAGATAACAGACGTTATTGATTATTGGGTTCTCTGGATTCCCTCGTGTATTATTTGTATGTAGATTTACACGTGCCTCTTCTTACCTTGACAAACTAACATAACTTGTACACTGTCGGATAAACTATTGAAACCTCGTCACTGGCTATGATTCTTCCAATCTTTTACTCCTCCTTCCCTTCGCTCCCCGCTCCATCTTTCCCTTCTTCTTCCCATCCTCCCGTTCCGAAGTCCGTGTGCAGTGCTCCAAAGCAACATATTTATCGACTCATGAAAGCTTAACGGAGAGAGGAAAACAAGTGAAGAGATGGTGGAATGACATGGATCGAATATAACGACTCACAGAACAACATGAACGATACGGGGGGAAACAACTCCAGAATGACGATGAATCACAGGTGCTATGGCATTTCCATGCCTTTCTAAATTCGCGTTCCGCCCGAACTCTCTCCCCATTGTAAACGGGATTTCAGACAGGTTATGGAATATGGAGAGAGTTTAGGTGCGATGTGATGATAGATGTGGAACTGCTATTTCTTGATCTCAAAAATTCCTCATCGCCTCGACGTCGCGGGACGATCGACTAAGCGCACGCTCATTTTGGCCTCCTGGTGCTGAATTTTTTTAAAGTTATTTTTTCCAACCTTGGCTGTCATTTTTGGCCTATGTGTTGCGTATATTTTACACATGACTGCCACTATTCTCTGGATGGGCCTCTCGTTAAATCCACTCGTTATCGCCCAAATAGACCCGGTTCGGAAAATCGCTTAGAATTTTCATACGTATTTACACAAATAAGTTTTTGATACTCACATATTTTCCAGGCTGCTCAAATCCGATTATAATAAAACGGAAGATCTTCACGAGTAAGCACAAGAACCACCCATCAACCCATGTCTCCACCGGTGCAGCGGGAGTAAATATGGAACACGTTCGAGAATGAGTCTGAAAACGTATAAAAATATATAAGATAGGTGCAACTAAAAAGTGTGGTGTAGTAAATCTCGCCTGCCTGTAAAGTGCACTCTTGCGTTCAGGGAGTGCACTTTACTGGCAGACGATATTTACTACACCATACTTTTCAGTTGCACTTATCTTATATGTTAGATATTATTTAATTATTAGTTCTGACTTCCACGACATCGCCGGCCAGAAACTGGGTGAAGTCCATTTCCAACTGTGACGCTTTGTAGACAACAGAAGCGATATCTCTTCTGTGGTGGATCTGGACGCTCTTGACGCGGTTGTCCACTCCCCAGTCAATAAAGTAGATCTTAATTTTGAAAAAAAAATTATGGTATATCACTAAAAAGTACCTGTGCGGTATCGTCTGCCCTGTGATTAATTAATTGCACGCACATTTTCACCGGAGTCTGCAAAATGTAACATTTCTTTTCTTAATTTCAAATGCACCTGTTGGTGCCAGTATAATAAAGCCCAGCATTTTGAGGCGATCGCTTTGAGGCGATCGTTCATGGTAAATTAATTGATAAATGTTTTTCAAGAGCTGGAAAGCGCAGAAATTTCTCCCCAATTTTGTTCTATCTTTAGTCTCCATGAGAGATATTTACATACATTTTATTGGCCGAAACTGTTAATCGTTGGAATGACGTTTAAGAAAATAAATAAATAAATGATGAATTGCTCACATAGCTTCCAGGCGTCTCAAATCCCCATTTGAGGAATTGACACATCTTCAGGAGCACATAGAAGAACCAGTCGAATTCTGTTCTTGGCTCTTCGGTTGGTGGATAGGGAGTGAAGACTTCGCGTGTTGGTAGGAAGCCTGGAACGTCAAATACATTTTTCCCATCGAAAAACAAATATATGAACTATCTGGTAACTATGAAAATATTCGATCTATTTATCTCACTTTCACGGCGTCACCAGGTAGAAATTCGATGAAGTTCATCTCCAACTCAGACGCTGTATATACAACAGGAGCTGGATCCCTTTCATGAAGAATCCTGACACTCGTAACATTGTTCTGGGCGTCGCAGTAAATGTCGAGGATCTTAAGATAAATAGATTTTTAAACCCCCCAAAACACATACCCGAGAAGCGTCGCTTTTGTATCGCGCAGCAATTGCCCGTTGCCGACGCGCATAGCTGTTTCGGGGATACATGTCAGAGCCCTTCAATGACAAGCGGTTTGATAAGCGAAATCTGCTGTAGACCCAGATGTTTTCTTAGCACACGTCTCATAATTCACAGACAATTTACGATAGATAGCAAGGCTCTAAATTGATTTAGAGACTATTGGCGTTCACAACGGGAAAACGCCAAATGACACGCTACGGGAAAGCGCCAAGCCAGTCTAAATTATTTGTTTACAACATTGCTCCGTAAACAACATTGCTGCAGACTGGCGTTCCGCGTGGTGTGCTGCAGAAGTGTCCAACTCTAACAGCGCACCTGTTGTAAGTTCAAATCGTACATCTCTGTCCAGTGTTTAGGCAACCATCTCCATCAAATACATTATTGTGATCTAAACGCAGATCTATAAGAATTTTTTGTGGAGATTTATTTTTTGGAGATTTTTATTCATTGATTTCTCTGCATCACTGGAAACTCCGTGTGCCCTTCTGAATTGACGGTGATCAACGGCTACGACACTGACAGCAGGGGTAATGTCAGGTATTAACCATCGAATCGTGGTTGACTATGAATCCCCCATTCCTTGAGATGATCGTCGAAGGATTGGACGTCGATGAACTTCAATCGCTATTTATTGTCCCGCTCTTTCGAGGGGACTCCAAAAAATGAGTAATACTCATAGTTTGATCCTCTGCACGGAAATCTTTAGTAAAAGGCGAAAGATTTTCTCGGACAACTGCAGAGGATCCAGAGTTGACAGTTCTAAATTGTCTCGAATGGAATTGAACGAGCTGCGATACAAACGCGCCGGGTTCGCAAAGAGGGGAGAGAGTGCTACTCAACGAGGGCACGACGAGAGAGCGCAGTGATGGAGAGGGTTTCCCTTTAGCGGCACTCTAACAAAATAACCATTGAAGGATAATAATACAACATTATAAGAATAAATAGAGAAGAATAAAACAAGAAAGTAGGAGGTTTTAACCTCCTGGGCCTCTTTATCCCAACTCCCGAACATTGAAACAATCTAGGAAAAAATGAAGCGAAATAAAATGATGAATGGTTGCCCTGCATGGCAAAATGTATGAATGAGACTGTGATGGAAGGCCGGATTCGTTTCGTATCGAGAAGTGGCTAAATAAGATCTTTCCCACCTCCTCCAACCCTTCTTCCCTCCCACCCTCCTCTCACCTCTCCTCCTCTCCTCCAGGGATCCTTGCCTGGTCTCTCAGCCACCGACCAGATTCACCTTCTGATAAACATGGCCGAAAAGGTTCCCTTTCACTCTCCGATGCCCTTCTACCGTAATCCTTCAGCTTCTGTTCGGTCTCCCTGAAGATTGAGGCCACGTGGGAGCTCCTTCACCTCGCTCCTACCCCTCCCCTTCCCCTCCTCTTCCCTCAATCCTTGTCCACGACTCATTAGCTAACGCAACCGCTTTATCGACTCATGGGGGAGCTACGCGATGGAGGAAATCAGATGGAGAGGATGATGAACGAAGGAGATGGAGGGGGGCGACTCAGGACAACACGAACGATCCTCTCGGCACGGGAGAATCGACTGCAGAGCGAGGAGGGGAAGAGGCACTCGCGAGGCGAAGATACGCTGCGTAGACTGGGTCCTCCTGCAAAGGGGACGTCCGTCAAATAGCAGGGGACCCCCACCGGCGACGTTTCCTACTACACCACGATTGTCGAGCACCAAAAAGGGACGCATTCCCACGGTACCGTGGGAAAGTGCAGTTCTTGAGCCACCACCATTTTTATGGCCAGTTTGGTTTTGAAACGGAGCGCAAACTGGAATAAGAGCGTTCCTGCGCCAAACTTCGCCGCGTTTTGGTGCCCGACAATATTCCACAGATCAGTGACCGCTTGTCAGATCGCGTTCCCGTTTCCGTTCCTCGTGTGAATCAGTCATAATCTTTGTCCCTCATCATCCCATTCATTCAGAGTGAAAGCGACTTCCCCGTGCCTTTCGCTGTCTGACGAGGATTCCATTGATGAGAATCTCGAGGAACGAGAATATCTCAGTTCATTCAGATACCTCCCCGAGGCGGTAGGGCTTTCAAATATAAATACAGAGTTGACCTGGACCACTTTAAATGTTTACGACACACATGTGTCGTGCTGATCTACACAATAGTGTCAGCGAGGGGTTCGAACTTACAACAATTCGGGCGTCCGGCGTTTCCACCGAGTTTCGGAAGGACGATCTGCAATTATCGACTTTTAAATACCCCCGGGGAATTTGATACAGTAGAGGAAGGGGGGATACTGTACCTTCCAGAGCGGAATAGGGCTCCTCTCAAGGCATCGCACTGCCCGGCTGCTATCGCGAGGATGAGGATTACTGTAAGGGGAAGATTGGACTTCCTGGGAATTAGGCACTCCTTACCTGCAAGAATGGTGGAGGAGCTCCGAGTCATGGCAGGAGAGGAGAGGGAGGAGGTGAGGGGAGAGGGCACCTCGAGTGGGAGTGAGGGGAGTACCTGGAGGAGGGGGACGAGGAGGAGGGGGCGGGGCCGAGTGGCATTCAGGCTCTGTCTCGCACAAAGGAACACGTTGCGATGCGAATTTTCAAAAGTGTCGAAGAGTTTCACAGAAGAGTCTTTTTAGAACAAAAAATGAGAGAAAACTACGGTGGACGCAATTTCCTTGTGTCCATATTGGACGAATAACACAAGGACAACAAAACAGAGTCTTTTCTCTTCTCATCTCCCATTGGCCCTCCGTTCTCCTGCCTTCTCTCGAAGTCATTATGACTCCTGTGGCATTGTAGGCGCACAGTCTGGACTTGTGACCATTGTGAAGGAAGGAGGTATTCGGACTCCCAGGAAAGAGAGAAGGAGAGAAGGGTTCACATAAATATAGGGTCCATGACGTGCTCCGACCCTCCAACCCTCCTCTCTTACAACTTTGGTCCTCGAGTAGCAGAGAAGTCGCTCGTGGAGGTGGAAGGCCTTCGATGAATGTCGACCTCCCGATACCTTTTGAACAAAGGGAATGCATCGAATAGTGGACGAATCTCGACCCACGCCTTTTCACGAGTGATGAATAATGGTGGGCGAGGAGAACTCTCCGTGGCCACCTTTGATTGAAAGCCCAGAAGATCTTGAGACAATTGAAATGCAAGGATTTGCCCTTACAATTGTTAGGCACGAAGCCAGGAGGATACTGATCCAATTCCATCCTTCGAACAATACAAATTTTTCATGTATTTTTAACAGTTCCCTGTGGAAAATGGAGGGAGGAATCCAGTGTCTCGTCTTTCTCTTTTCTCCACGTTGAGTTCTCATGGCGAGCTGTGCACGCTCTTGATCTACCTTTCCCCGGGTATTCAATAGATTGTGCGATGTTATCATGTCGTTGCTCTTTATATCGTAGCCTTCGGGGATGAGTGGGAGGAGGAGGAGAGAGAAGGATGAGGATCCCCTTACCGATTCTGGTTGGCCAAACACAAAATAGACGGGAGGCGCCTATTCGGGAATTCAGCCAGGATATACAAAGAGAGTCCAATCTCAGCCCGGCAGCAAAAAATATACCGACAGAGACTCGAAATTGGAAAGGCCAGCAAGGCCACATCCTGACTTAGTAATAAAAAGAATACTAATAAAAAGTGATATAATCCCCCTCAGAGATTCGGACTACACAAAGTATTCTACACTCTAATTATTCTCCACTACACTGGGGCTATACAATTCGTATAATACCAACAATGTGGCAAGAGAGATGAGAAGCAGACCCGTTGAAATGAAGATTCAACAATAATTCAATAAAAAGATGCTACCAATCCCTAGATCGCACTTCGTCGTGTGTGGACGGTGCGTGGAGTGCGCCAAAGACACGGACGCCTTTTGCTAATCGTCGTCGTCGTCCGTTCGTAGATGGGCGGGTACTTCGGGATGCCACAGATCAATGGAGAGAACGAGGCGGAAGGCCGAGGAAGCGGCGCCCTGAACGGTTACCATGGAGGCTAATGCACTGGGACAAAACGATGTGGAGAATACGCCACTTTGTCCTACTGGAAAGGACGTCGAATTTCGGTCTAGTGGCTCGAAGGGGAAGTAGATCAACTCATCTCATACGCATATTTTCTGCAGCTCAACACGGCGCATCATCCGCATCGTTAATTCGTTCGACGAGAAATAATGGAGGAAATCAAACCTCAATCCACAGCTCGTGCTCGAAGGAGTCGTCGTAGACGATGAAGTGGCCCGTCTTCCAGCCGCGCGTTTCCTTCCCTACCCTGGAAAGCAAAAGGTCTGGCTCTGACGGAACTCGAACCAGCCTCTACTCCCTCGTTCCGGCGCTTACCGTATCCTTGCTTCGGAGGGAACGATGAGTCCGAGCTCGGCGACGAGTCGGGTGTTGGAGGCCCCGCAGAGGGGAGGGATCCGAGTGCCCGCACGAAGGAGAACGAACGACATCTGAAGAGGAACGTCTTATTGTAGAGAACCCGAAGCGTTCTAATAATTCCCACGTCCAAACAACCCCAATTGCGGACTGCGCACGCTTTTGATCTAACTCCCCGAACCCCGTCTTTGAACAGTGTGATTAGTTTGTCCATGAAATTAGACCCGAGGAGGTAAATCAAAAGCGAGTGCAATCCGTCATTGGGGTTGTTCGGGAGTGGGAATTAGAACGCTTCGGGTTGACTACAACATTCCATCTGGCTACGGAAATCGTAGGATGACAAGAGAGAAATCAGACACTGATTCCTGATGAGCGCTGGGATATTGGGGAGGCGGAAAATGGGCTCTCGGAACGGGAATTGCAAATGTTGGGGTGCGCGACAACAGTGGACAATAGACCCCGAATCTCTCACCGTCGATCGACTCGCATTGGAAACGCGCGCGAATTCATCGAGCATCTGGCACGATATCGGGGCCATGGCACAGTGCTCCGCGTTCCTGAAATGGACCCATTGGATGATGATTGAGCCTTTTCTACTGACAAGGGAAGTAATCGGACCGGTAAGCTGACTTTCTGCAACGGGGCGGATTCTCAGGCGTATCAGTCGGATCGACCAGACCTCCCCAGATATTGTCTCGCGCCCAAGCAATTCTAATTTCCCGTTCCGCGACACTGTGTTTATCTCATAGTCCCCTTCTGTATCTCCGGAACAAAAAGAGCTACGAAGCTGAAATTTTGCATGCTAGTTGAACCTGGATTCCAACCGAAGCCTGCAAAATTAGATCAACAAACTCTTTGAAAACGCAGAGTTATGGGAAGCTGACATTTTGCCTCCCGATCGATAAATTTGAATTGCTTGGGCGCTTGACAATACGTCCACCACGGGACTGTTCTGTTTTTTTTAAATTTGACATACATCGTACCAATCAAAGCATTCAGGTCTCTCGTTATGGAATTTTACACCGTTGAATTAAGTCCCCCTCTCACCGATAGCTGTCCTCGTACAGAACGAACTCGGACATGCTCTCGTCGTCGGCGTCTCGGCCCTGAATTTTATTTTCATTACTGCGTTTATCTCTTATCTCTTCATCCGCTAAACGCAGTAATCACCTTCTGCAGGGTGCTCGGTACGGGGACAGGCTCGAATTGATCAGCCTCTCCATCGAGAATGGCGAGTGCCTCGTGTCTCATGGAGACCCACTGCCTCTCGATTCCCTTCAGGTACTTGGTGTATCCCGTCTGCTCGACGCTCCACCACGGATGAGCTCTGAACGGGCATCTTATTGTCGGGCACCATTTTTCAGTAGCTTGCAGATGGTTGTGAAAAGGAAATATTTAACGGATTTTGCAGCTCTTGGGCTCTCGACAATATGCATTCTGCTGGAATGGTCTCCTAGATGTTGTGCAAATACTGTAGCCAGGCTCAGTATAATTGTTCAGTGTGGCCTCCAACGGACCGGTGCGGATATTTCGATAGTATTATACAGCGAATCACTACATCTAAACCCCCCACCGCAGTCCATCGATGTTGTGGGAGGATCGCTGGTAGGCGGAGAGGAAGAGGCCGAGCTCGGCGCCCTGCTCGTACACTGCGTATGCCTGTAGAAATTTGACAGCACTTAAAAGACCTAATTTATAATTTATTTCAGATACTCTACTTTTTACGGAACCGATACCATGCACTTCAATCTCAACAGCGTCATATCGCCAAGTGGTAGTCGTCTTACACTACCCGACAAAAGTATTTGGACGATTTTTGCCGTCTTCATAACTTTTGGTTGCCTCCATGAAGTCAAGTCGGGTAAAAAGGATATGGTAGACCAACTCAAGGCCGTCACGCCGAAAAGTGAATTCGAGCCCGCATAACCTCTAGCTATTATTGATCGAGCTTTAAAAAATGTGATTTTTTGTGCTTTTTTGATTTTTACCCCCCACCCTGGAAACGAGTCAGATTAAAAAACCAAAAATTCTACTTATACAGCAGCCTCATGGGAACGTACATG
>JACMIG010001826.1:0-17927 GCA_014805385.1 Levipalatum texanum
GCCACACATCATATATCAAAATGGAGCTGAGAGCCTGCTGAACAACCGTGCGTATCGAAAAACCGAATAAATGTTTCCTTCAAAAGTTTTAGCCATTTGTAGCACGGAAATTTGCATATCTCGCGCACCTTTCGAGATAATCAAAATTCCATACGCAGCCATCTGTAGAATGTTCGTAGCTTCCTTCTGATATATGGTTTGTGGCACTTTGCTTGCACTAGCAAGACGGTATTAAGTTTTTAGTGCTCAGATAACGACTTTTCAGTAATTATCCATGCACTAGTCGGTTTGTTTCCAATTCATATATGCTCATTGTGACTTGGCATGTCAGGGCTTACATTTTGAATATTCACTTCATTATGTTCAACGTTTTCCGAGCTCGTATGCGAAAGAGAGTGCTGGAGATGCTTAAAGAGTTAATACCGCTCCAGGGGTTTAAAAAAAGTGCCACATATCATATATCAAAATGGAGCTTAGAGCATTCAGAACAACCCTGCGTATCGAAAAGACGGGCAGATGATTCATTCAAAAGTTATAGCCATTTGTAGCACGGAAATCTGCATATCTCGCGCACCATTCGAGATAATCAAAATTCCATACGCAGCCATCTGTAGAATGTTCGTAGCTTCCTTCTGATATATGGTTTGTGGCACCTTTAATGCACTATCAAGGCATTATTATGGTTCAAGAGATGGGATAGCTCCCTTCCATCGAAATTCATTCATTTTCATTTATTCTAAATGTGTGACAGGGCGAACAGCACATGTATGTTCTACGCGCATTTTCAGCCCAAAAACTGCTTGATGGAAGATAGCAAAAGTCTCCGTTATGGTGTGGAATTGATCTCGAGACCTGTCTCGTTCACGGCAAAAGATTTACCGACTGCGCTCTGTCTGCGAATCGCGACAGGCCGTCTGAAACGATGCCAGTCGATTTTTCGACCAGACTCTGCCCATTTCTCTCAGGCCAGACGACGATTCTGAGTCCCCTGTGCGCACGCAACGATGAGACTAAACTTGCCGCCTGAAGAAGCCATTTATTTTTATTTGTTAAAACAACGAACTCTTTGCTGATCCAAGGACAGGAGTCTGGATTTCCAGGCGGTCCTTAGCGGCGCTGCGGATAACCGAAATAGTGGGCTTCTTAGGATGTATATTACCTTCTTAGGAACCAGTCGAGCATAGCAAGAGAGGGTGAGTAGAAGGGAATCAGACTGTCAAACGAAGGAAATGAGGGGAACTCTTTTTTCGAAAGCGGACGGGAATAATACGTATAAGGGAGTGTCCCAGCGCCTTGTTATATGTCCACAGACTGTCTTATCAATGGGTTACGCGCCCCAAAGCCATGAATGTCCCTAGGAGACGAGAGTTAGTCACCGGGAGAGAAGAGGCGCTTTCCGAGTTCCGCGACCCGCCCTGCTTTGCAAACTCTGCAGTGTAGAGTTTGCCTTGGAATTTCGATGAATAGAGAGAGTAAAGAAATGACTTTTGTCCACTGATCTCCTTTCTCATCTGACATTGAGTTATGAGGAATCATGAAGAGGGGAAGAAGCGCAACATAAAAACCAGAATAATGTCAGAATCATGCCCAAAAGATGAGTTGAATTTCAAGTCATGTTCTCCAAATTTGTGAGAACTTTGCATCAATCTTTATTTACTTTAACGAAATATAAAATGTCTTTGTCCGCGTGGCAAAACGTTCGTCAAGAAAGACGAACGCGTAGCCTTCTCACTGCTTTCCCTTCCCCTTTCCCTTCTTCTTCTTCTGGGAAGTCTCTTCAGAGTCGTAGTCATCTTCGTAGCTATCGGGAAGAGGTATTTTTCCACCATCCGGGCACTGGTCACGTTTGATGCAGGCACCTAAAAACATTCTTTTTAGCAGAAAAATTGATTGGTTTTCTTGCGGGATGCATGGTTTACTAATATATTTAATACTCATTTTATTATGCATGAAATCTTACCTCCGGTCCCATTGCGGACGTACGAGAGGGCGCACGTGCATGCAGGGGGAGGGCACGGCTTGGAGACGCAGAACAGCTGACCCTGCACGATACAATTTTATTGGAAGTTTAACTGCTGATAAGACGACATATGTATATTTGAAGGATATTTCACTGACATCATCTCCGCACGCGGGTTCATTGCACATTCCCGGGCAACGGTTTAGCGATTCCCCAGCGGCGCACTGCGGAACTAAAATATAAGTATTACACACATCTTCAGCATAGTAATGTTTTTAACAGTCAGATTCATTTACCCTTTCCATACGAGGCGATGGAATCGTCACGTTCCTTACCTTTCACACTTCTCTTTCCCTTCTTCTTCTGGGGACGCTCATCAGAGTAGTCGTCGTCGTCTTCGTAGCTGTCCGTTCCCAGCCAAGGCGGACACTCGCTACGCATGATGCAGGCACCTTAAATGTATAGAATTTCAATCTTTTCGCATTGCAACCTACATCACACCCGTCCATATCTAGATTCCACTGGTATATTAATGACAAGTTTTGGTTTTGATACGTCTCTCATCTAGAAACCACACCTCCAGTTCCATTGCGAACATAGGGTCGTGCGCATTCGCATGCTGGCGGAGGGCAATTTGGCTTCCACACGCAGATTTCACGACCCTTAAACTGTATTTATTAGGAATCAATTATAAAACTGACCTTATCTCCACACGCCCGCTCGTTGCACGTTCCCGGGCACTTATTGAGCTTTTCTCCGACGCCGCATTGCGGAGCTGAAAATGCACATATTTTTTCCGAATGCTGGAGTTTCTCGGGAAATGTCGTATAATCAAGTTAGAATATCTTTTGTTATTATTGGAACGATGTTTTGTAATTACTAAAACGAAAAAGTATTGATCTTTTGTAATTATAAAACCAAAGTCTAACATTCAAGGTTGCAAAATCGTAAAGAGCAAACCCCGCAACAATTTGAGTGCGGTCCCTCTTAGAGAAATGCGAATCTAGAACTCACCGGCAGTTGCATAAGCGACCAGAACGAAAGCTCCGATGAGAACCGCGTTGTGAACCATGTTGAATTCTGTTGTTTGACTTCCATGGCGGCCCTTTTATAGGAAGAGTCGATCTTTCTGATCCTGGGGTGAAAGGCTGACTGATCGGCTAGTGCTCTTTTGATCGAGCACGTGAAGGCTGCCCACCCCCATGAATAATAACACTCGTTGGCTATAACTTTCGCACAGAGTTGTGCGGAAGTTGTGTGAAGCGAGTTGAACCACGACGATTATGAGTGTTCAGTCGGAAGAGTTATTATTTCGTGCATAAGAGAAAATAAAATACAATATTGCTTTTTGATTAAACCTCAGAACCAGGATTCCTATTATGTTTTATAGACTGCAATTACAACATGTAATTTCAATAATTTCCATAAAAAAAGCATGCACATACACTTTCTGAGATTACATTCAATGATCAACCCTATATCGACACAGTTTTCGTTTGCAATTTCTTTTTACTATGAGGCACAGTATACTAAAAGCACTTCCCTTCTCGACAACAAGAACACACGTCTTGAAGGCTGGGTAACAAGCTATCCAATTCCAATCCGAATGCATGTTCCTATTTGGTTTCGTGAAAAGCTTGGTTCGTGCTATGCCAGACAGTGTTTATTTTGTCCAACATCCGATCCTATTAGCGGGTCTCCCAGACCCACGTGTACACACAATAGTTGTGTTCGAACTCTGTGAATTCGAAGGGCCAAAGATCTGCTCCATCTCTCTCTATTCATAAAGAAAATTTATAAAAATTTGTCATGGACTCAAGTCGTTGAGACTTCATTATCATGTTTTACGAAGTGCAGGATTCAACTTTAGCACGCAGCTGTTATAAAATTGTTGAGGGGCGACGTAGTGATGAATATTCATTTCGCCTGTATCATTTCGCGGGTGTCATGCTCTCGTCTCGCCCAATGTCCGTCTGGAAAAGAGTGCGTATTTTGGTTGAAGCACAGTTGTGTGCTAAAGGTGGAGTTAAAGTACGTTTGGCAGGGGGACTGACACTGTGATCGAACGAACTCTCCGGTCGATCACATGAATCTAAAGGGGGAAATATAGTTGAGGGGCATACGGAAGTTTTACATACCGATTTGTTTTTTTTTGCGAAATTCCGTTGAAATTCACTTTCGAATTTATGAATCCATTTCACATTAAATGTTTGAATGTTGAGCAAGAAATACGATCAACAAGATTGCGGGGTACATGATACAACTTCAACACACGGCTGTGCTGGAACTGTGGAGGTGGGATGGTGATGAATATTCATTTTGTCTGAATCAGTTCCATTTGATCGGCTGTGTTGCTGTTCCCCGTATCGACCAATGCCCTCCCGAAAAATAGTGCGTGTTTCGTTTTGAAGCACAACTGTGTGTTAAAGTTGGAGTTAAAGTTCTTCTGGCATGTGGAGGGCAACCATCCTTGCTTGATCAGTTGAACATTTCTCGATTTATACATGAGCATCAACCAATATAAAAGGAGGGACAATCATACATAGAGATGTACCACGGACATTCAGGATGGTATGCAAAGCACTCCTCGTCGGAGCATTCGTGCTGGCCACCGCTGCTTATTCAGGTGAGTTTCTGCTTTTGCATTGTAATGCGGTCTGTCTTTCTATGGTTCTAGTGATTGCGCCTAATGATCTCCGCTAATTTGGTAAAATATATAAGTACTTGCAGCTCCGCAGTGTGGCGTCGGTGAAAAGATGCACAAGTGCCCGGGAATGATGTGCAACGAACCTGCGTGCGGCGATTACGTATGTTTTACAAGTGTCTAAAAATGTCTAATAAAAAGCTTTGAGCATCGGCAAGTCTGCCTGTATGTGCAACAGTGCTCTGAGCCAAAATGCGATTGCATTCGCCCATACGTTCGCAATGGAACAGGAGGTATGATTCGTGTCTTCTTTATTTAAAGTTGTTGACACGTCGTTGCAACGATAAAGCAAAAACAATGCAGGTGCCTGCATCAAGCGAACCGAGTGTCCGTCCAAGGAGGGAAACGAAGAACCAATTGATAGCGATGAGGACGATTACTCGGATGAGAAGCCACAGAAGAAGAACGGAAATGGGATCGGGAAAGAAAAGAAAAAAAACGACTCCATCGCCCCGTCTGGAAAGGGTAAATGATTTTGACTATAAAATTACTACGATGCTAAAGTTATTATTGCAATTCAAAGTTGCATGAACCCATAACGAATTTTAGCCCTATTTTTGCAAATTTCAAATTGATCCGGGAGTTGGGATTTCGTAGAGCATCGAGAGATATACTTTTATTTTAGTTCCGCAGTGCGCCGCGGGGGAATCGCTCAACCGCTGCCCGGGAATGTGCAATGAGCCCGCGTGCGGTGATGATGTCAGTTCAACCCATTTACGCTCGCTTTTCATGTGTTATAGGAACATCGTGTTCCAATGTAGAATGAGTCTTTAGGGTCAACTCTTCTGCGTCTCCAAACCGTGCCCTCCCCCTGCATGCACGTGCGCCCTTTCGTTCGTCCGCAATGGAACCAGAGGTACGATCTCATACATAAAATAAGAATTAAATATATCGGTTAATGATCTCTCCGCAATATATGCCGTATGAAAACAAATTCTACTGTCCGCTAAGAATGTTCTTTAGGTGCCTGCATCAAACGTGACCAGTGCCCGGATGGTGGAAAGATTCCACTTCCCGATAGCTACGAGGATGACTACGATTCGGAAGAGACTTCCCAGAAGAAGAAAAAGGGAAAGGGGAAGGGAAAGCAGTGAGAAGACTACACATTCGCCTCTGCTGACTAACACCGCCTTGCGACTAGTAAAAAAACATAACTTTTTTGAAATTTCGCTGTGAAATTCAGTTTCTGTGATTTTTCTTGAACACTAACGAAATAAATGTTAAATGCTGAATCTCTTTTATTGATGCTTGTGCCCTTACCTTGATGTTTCAATCCGAAAACCGTGAATGACGTGTAAATGGCGAACCATAGAATTTTGGAACAGACGAGAAGAAGAGCGCCGGCCTGGACGAAGATGGTGAAGAGGTGAAAGGAACTCAGGCCGAGGATCACATGGAACCGGCGTCGATCCGTCAGTTCGAGGGAGAAGCTGACGGCGTACACGGCCTCCTCGCCCATGGCTGATCAATATCTTGGACACTCTCCGGAAGACGTTCTGATCAAGAGGAAACCTAGAAAGCTACGCCTATAAGGAGCAATCCTCAACAGTTTATAGCAGAGGAAGTTTAGGTTAGTCCGCAGCATCTCATCTCGACTCGTTGATGACTCGTGTTCTTTGGTCAGCGCCGTTCATTGTTCAGGTGGTAGAGCTTGAAAATCTCCAACACATTTCTATTATCATGCTCGGCTAAATCTCTGGTGGTATTATGCTTTTGATAGAGTACCTCTAGATGGAATGAAATACGTGATGCCAAGCATGAGCTTGGGGGTTGCCTTTGCAAACCCTCCACTACAGAACGACTCTAATCTAGTGTGCTCATTCTGTCCGAGATTGTGCGGCTGCTATCAGTTCATAGGCTGCAATACTTTGTAAACATCCAGCTCACGTAGATGCGAGAAATAACATGGAACCTGTGATTGAACGACCCGTTTTGATGAAATGATCAAAGGTAAAGCAGTAACAAAACAATTTTTTTATAATTTTCATGATTTCTACGGAATTTCGAACCTTCTTCAAGAGGCCTATGTGTTCTTGACTGCCTCTCCGACATTTCGAAAGCGAAAAATTCAGGCTGTTCAAGAGTAGCGGATGAACTGCTGCTCTCACAACGCTCATTGAAACAAACAGTCATGCCCTTATCATCGATGCAAACGTGGAAAGGGATAATCAGAGCAGAAGATGGAGCCTATAAGAATGAGCCATCATCTGTTGACATCCCGTGTCCCCTCAGGCATGCTCCGGGTCGCCGTCCTACTCATCTTCCTCTGTACCGGCATCGAAGGCGTCGTCAACTTCAAGCACGCCCAGCTGTTCGATGAATTCGATCTTCGGGCGAGTGCAAAGGTTTGCTCTTCTACTAAATAGCCCAAACTGTATCTTTGCAGATTCCGCTGAAATGCGAAGACGGCTGCTACGCCTACGCTTCGCTGCGAGAAACGGTTGACGAGCAATTCGAATCCAGCATCGTGATTGGCGACGAATAAGGCAAAGTTTCGCACAGGTTCTGAAGCTCATTATTTATGATGTATTCATATTTTTTTAGTTTGCATGACCTCGGGCGATCCTACGACGCCGGGAAGCTGATGCAGAAGAAAGTCTTCGAATTGCCGAAGACCGACAGCAGTTATTCCATTGTTCGTTCGGCAGGCAACGTCGCCGATACGCAGCCTGTCGCAATCTACGTCGCTTCCAAGCAGTACGTTGATGCCTTGGGTGAGTATTGTTCCGAAGCACAATGCTGCAAATATTTATGCGATAATTCGGTTTTAGTACCATTTTTTTCGCAATATACACCCCCATGCAAAAATGCTTTTTTGGGAAATCGCATCTGCATCTCTGCAGTTCCGAATGGCACTCGCATTGTAAGAATTGATTGAAAAAGACTGGATTACCTTCAGTACTGGAGAGAGTCCACCTTCGAATAGTCGTGGCTCGAATGCCGAAAAAAATGCTGAATGATAGAATCCAGCAAATTTTCGATTTCCGCGCAACGCGTCGTGTTCTTATCGGCCCAGCCTTTCACTCTCACAGGACTGCAACTAACAAAGGTTGGCCATCGGGGGGGCGGGGCGGGGGGGGGGGGGGGGGGGGGGGGGGGGGGCCGCCTNCGTTACCCCTCCCCGCCCTGCCAACAAAAAATGGGTGGCCATCACCCCCCCCCCCCCAGTCCGACATAATGAAGCGCTCGTTCAGATCAATCGAGTCCGTGTTTTTGCAACGGGTCCGGATGCAGAGACGGAAGAACACTCTAACGACTGCTATGCACTCTACGAAGGAGAGTACGTGTATTGTGTTTCAAAAGGACTGTCGGATATCTTTCCCGAACCCCAGATATGTAGTGCAACCTTCTAAGCGAACGCAAGAATTATTAATATTATTTTCACGTTTGTTGTTTATAGCTTGCAAACCGTAAAAAAATATTGCACCGCTTTTTAGACTTTGCAAACCGAACTTTAAAGATCGGACTCTCATCATGGATTGATTCTTCCGATTCGGAGCCCTCTCGTCACGGTAACAACGGAAGAAACGCAGTCCATTCATTTCACCGTTTCCCCAAATCTCGGTTATCATTAAACGAATTCGGTCGAAGTAATTAATTCCTTTCAGAGGCGGTAACTCTGACAGACTCGACAAATACAGTCATCACATCGCCTGGATACATCGGATGCTCCGACGCACTGCACAGAGGAGGTACAATTTGAGAGACAAGAGAAAGAGAGAACAAAAATTTAGACTGGTCTATTTCTTCTTGGCCTGATTTGGAAACGGTGGTCGAACATTAATTTGGTCTTGTTGAGTTGTAGATTTACATGGCGACAATAATCAATTCGACTGCTAATGTCCCAACTGTCGGATTGGGACATTAGCAGTGAAGTCGCATCAAGACTGCACATTTGTTTGAAATATGCTACGATTTCCTGTATCTGATCACTTTCAAGGCGGTTTATAATCGCAATATACAACAGACCGTTATACCTCTATTGGAAACAATGTGCCAATGCGCAACAAGTACGATGTCTACATTCATTTTCAGGAATCTTCCACTGGCGTGATGCCGAAAAGTCGATCATTGAAACTCTCGTTAATGGCGCCGTTCGACCAATTATTGTGGACTACGACATCAAATCTGATGACGCCGTTCGCATCACCGGAGAAGATTCACAAACGTACGATTCCGGCATTAAATTAGAGGTTCAAGATTCCGGTCCGTAAGATAGCTGGTTAAATTGTGTAAAAACGATCTAACAATAAGTGCCATTTGTATCCTTCGTCTATCCTGGATTCCCTAACGATAGTAATCAGAGTATCAGGAATAAAATGTTCCTACTCCATCACTGTGTTATTTTTTTTATTAATGCGTAGGATTTAGCGGTTATCTAGCACCTTAATTTAACAATACGGATTTCAGATTCATTGGAGATATGCGTTTCTTCACCACGTACTATTCGAACTCACTGAAGGTGGAGTGGACCAAGACGAAGGCTACGGACGAATACTTTGCCCTGCGCACAGGGGACTCAGAATCTACGTTTGGCCTGAGAAAAATGTGCAGAGTCTGGGTCTCCGTCTGCTCTGTCTAGAACAGACGGTGATCTATCTGTCTGGAAAATGGTTTTCTCGTCATATTTTGAGAATGGATAAAAATACAAAGCCAATTTTGTGCTCATTGTAAAGATCGGTTCAAGACCTACGTTTTGAATACTAGTTTCATATTGAAAAGTTCTGTCTACGATCTCATATGCGCGAGAGTATGTCTGAGGTCCTTAAAAAGTTAATACCGCTCCAGGGTTTTAAAAAAGTGCCACACATCATATATCAAAATGGAGCTGAGAGCCTGCTGAACAACCGTGCGTATCGAAAAACCGAATAAATGTTTCCTTCAAAAGTTTTAGCCATTTGCCTGCGCATTCGAGTCATTGGTATCGGCGAGTTCGTATTTATCATGGCAGTTTCAAATCTTTTTCTCTCTATCTACAAAATTGTAACATAATTCCGTTTTAAATAGCGAGAGAACAGACGCATGCGTAATGCAATTTGAAAGTGGTAGATTAGAAGAACAATTATGCTTAGTGTTTGCATTGACGGGAAGCATGCACACCTGCCCACTGTAATTGAAGTTTACAGCCCCTCCATCTAACAGTTCGTCCTCATCCATCCCTCCCGACCACTCGACACATTCACCTCAAGGTCCGTAAGCGAAGTACTCATTATGGATCAGATGAGAAAATTTGGAGAAAATCAATTAGCAATCGTCGAAAAAAAAAAAGTTCTTTACAGCCGTTGGTTCTACTTCCTCTTCTCCCGACCACTCCACATCAACAAAGTCCCCCGGCCAAGGAACAATGCTTCTGTTCATCCTTTCACTTTTGTCACTCGCTATCATCGCCGCATAAATTGTAATTATTTCGTTTTGTTGACAAAACATACTAGCACTCGCGTTTATTTTGAAGTTTGAGCGAAGAACATCGACGATATTCGCCCAATCGTCAGTAGGCACGCACCCAAACCATTTTGCAACTTAGAGTGTTTGACTTGTTAGCCGTTGGCCGAATGCAGTTTGTATCTTCGCAAAGCAATAGATCGCAACCGAAGTGCGAAAGAAATCAGCTGCATCGATTCCTTATTGGCTCCGAGATATGGGAAGAAGGAACTCCGCGCCTCTAACGAAAATTGTAATGAGTTTAGGGGGAGGACGAAACAATAATCGAAAAAGGCAAATCTTGGAAGAGAAGGTCCCATTTGATACTGAGAAAACAGGGAATGATTTTTGGAAGACGATGGTCGTGGCTAATGCACGTTCCCATCCACTGATTGAGCAATCAGTACTGACACCACTACGATCAGCAATAAACTCGCAAAGCAACGATCATACTGCATTTGTTTATTGTCTTCAAGTTGCATAACAACAAGAAAGCTAGATTTATCTACACCGTAAGATTTCTTGTCCATTAGATGTAAATTTTGATGATTTAGGCACTCGGGCACTTAACACTGCCGCCGAGGTCTTCCGCAATGATCTTCATGATGGGCGTGTAGATTTCAGCCGCCGCATTGAGACCCCAGATGAAGTCGAGGTGGTTGTACTCCGACATGTGGTTGCTTTGCTAAAGTACATTCTTGAAGAACAGAACCTTTTCGCTAAGCTAATTGTTTGTATTTCCCCAATTTTTATGTTATCGATTTGGATTGTCACGGTGTCCTATTTCACCATTCAACGAACCTTGACGTAGTTGGGGTTCAGAGTGGTGAGGAGATACGTTTTGACATCAGATGCATCGGCGAGCCAGTCCTCATCGGACCTACAATACGTTTTTGTTACGAACTTAAAAAACTTTCAGCAAGCAAACTCCTCTAAATTTCCTTTTCAGGGAGTGTTTTCAAACCATAAACATATTCAAAGCGCGACTGGTGAGACATTTGAAGCATCTCACCAGTACAAGTACATGTCCGTCTTGATCGTTGCAAAGTCGTAAGACGGAGGCTTGGACTGAATGTATGTTGTTTTTCCGGAAGTGCCACCCACTATTCTTTTTGTTTCAATGGTCCCTTACAGTAAGCTGCACATCACTATAGGATGACTCTCGTGCTAAAGATAAACGAGCCATGCGAAGAGGCAACACACGTTGCCAATATCTTGCAGGCCAAAGCACCATCTCTTGTCGCCTCTACTCTCCTCACTTCCTATGATCTTTCCTTTACTTCATGACCCACCCATCATGAATAAGCGTGGTCAGCTTATGATGCAACGAGGAGATAAACATTCCTAACCACGCCGTAGTGTTTCTGGTTTTCCTTCGCCGTACCGTAGTCGAATCGAGCGACGGTGCCGGCTTTGACCTGTGAACATACGGTCATATCAGAGAAACCGATGCAAGGGAAACGGTTGTCACGCTTTTGAGTTAAAAGCAATGGAACGTTGCTTCAAGACATGGAGCCTATTCAACGACCTATCTGAACAGCAATTCACCATCTGTGCCCAGTGCATAATGTTCTGCGTGGAAGTTCCCGCAGGCACGTGGCCCACGTAAACGGGAGTTCGGGTCTGGAAAGGTTTATATCATTATTATTGTTATTCATACCTATCTAGACATAACAATTTGTTATGTTGAAACATAAACCTTGTTGAATTGGGAGCTTTCCGGGCCGCAGATGAGGAACATGAAATCATCGCAGAGCTCCGCTGCAATGAAGTTTTTCTTGATATTTAGGCCATTTAGATGTGAGGAAAATAGCAGTAATTAAGTTACCTCCAATGCCATTTCCGCACAAGAACTTGGCAATAACATCCATGATCCAGTTGTTGGGCAGAAATTCGCCGGTGCCGATGACTTCGTACCAGATCTGAATGGCAACAAGAATGTGATTTCTCAGTCTCAAGAAAAGCCTGCTATTTACATATCGTAATTGATGAAACTAAACGTATAAAAAATCGGTACATCCAAGGCCGGCAGGAGCCAATCAGCGAGGAACTTTATCATTCCCTTGATGTGCTTCACGGTTCCAACAGGAGCAAGAGCAAAGAATTTCTTGATCTGCATTTGAATTATTATGTATGTAGTCTACAGTATGCTCATACCTTGGGTGCAAACGCAGCGTCCCATGACAGCTTCGAGAACATTGTAAGTGTTCCCTGTAAATATAAATTCACGAAGTTTCTGAACTTGTAGGCAACCAGATTCTCCCTTTTCATAATGCCCGACTATGTGTGCAACTTCATGATCAAACTCTCAATAGAGGAACGAATAATTTGATATTGAGGACAGGGTACCTGAGAGTGTCCAATGTAATACAAGCTCTTCTGCCCCGTAATGTTCAGCACTTTGTCGATCTGCGCCTGGAGGTCCTTCTGCGAAATTTCATCCCAGCTGAAATGGAACCAATTGTTTTGGATTAATGATTGGCCACCTGAATTTCCAAAATTCGTGATGACTGGGATTGAGGTGAGTGTGGGCCTAAAATAAAAAAGCGTCGAAATACATTACAAATTCTCACTTTTCCGTAAGTGTTCCCGCGCACATTTCCGAGCCAGACGTCGAATCCAGCATCGGCGAACATGAAGCCTGCAAGTGTACGCATTTGGTGATTTTTATTTTTCAGGCAATACCATCACCTATACCGTATAATTTATACGATATATCCACCGAACACCCCCAAGACGTATGTATATACCGTATACCTGCGGATTGGTCCGGCATGTTGCTGATCCAGTTGGTCGAATCAGCCTCCACTCCGTGCTGCATGAAAACGACCGGACGGCATCCACCCGCGGAACCTTCAGCATATTTGGCATTAAAAATCGATATTGAATTCAATTAATATAAAAAAAGGATCTCACCTCCCCTTGCATGCGGAATGCGATGCATTTCGATGACATAGCCATCGTCAGTTGTTGCAGTCACGATCTCAGCGGGGTATCCCCAGTGCTGGATCAGTTGGGGCTGGAAAATTGTTTTTACCAAAATTTTCGTTAAAATTCTAACCCCAGTCATGGTGACTTCGGGATCGGTGTGTCGGCATTGGAGATCCCTGCCCGCATTTTCGATCTTTGAAGGGAGCGACGATCCAAACTGGCTCAGGCAGAATAACGTTAATAGAGATAGGAGAAGTCCTGAAAAATATCATGATATTGTTGAAAAGAAACTGATTCTCGAACCTTCCATGGTGCCTGGGAGGGAGTTGCTGCGTGGATGCTGCACACGAAGACACGAGGAAGCTGATTGTGGGCAGCATGGCTTTCTTATCTAACACGTGCTTTTATAGCGTCTTCTGGGCACACTTATTCCACGATAAACGTTTACGAGTTCGTCATGTTCTTGATGAATCCATTATCGAGTAATCATGAAAGTCACAGATGAACTTGGACGATTCACTGAATCAAAGATAATTCAACACTAATTCTTCTATAACAGGAGTATTTCTGTATGTTGATCTCATTTTTGATTTCCTTATTTTCAGGGTGCATTTACCTCTTTTGCGTCTTGTTCACCCCCATATTGTGGGAATAGCTTAGGTTCAGAATTTCTTTCATTTGTCATGTCTTCTGTATTTGTAACCGTCAGCATCCTGATCAAGACCGTAGTCTCGTCCAATGTATACTTTGTCCGGCCACGTGACCGAGAAACCTTGAGCGGCCTCGGTTGATTGCAGCACACGGTACTTTGGCTTCGTCTCATCCTTCACAACGGCTTCCCTCATGATCCTGCACAGCCGAAGTCACGTGCAATCATGTGACATTTATTCATCCCTAGGGACGCCATCGACGAAGACAACAGTGTGCTCGAAATGCTTCCAGTGCTGAAAGCATCACACTCTATCGCGACTTCCAGATATTGTTAAGCCCCTGTCGAGTTTCTAGCGTCGTTTGTCTCGATTGAACAGAGAACGAACGGGAAATAGAAACTGTAGACGAAACGGGTGTGGTGTCCGGCTGTCATATCTTCGGGTACATGAATGCGCCATTAGATCATGTTCATTCATTTGTCGGTATTTCATAATCTACGGTTTGTCTTCACCAAGTTCCATGACACTCATTTTATTATATTATTTTCATCATGCGCCTTCCGTTTTCATTGATTTATCAAATCACATAATATGTACTGTACACATGTGCAGTTGTCTTTACCGTAAACAAGACCGTAGTCTCGTCCAGCAAACTTTGTCCGGCCACGTGGACGACAAACCTTGAGCTCTGTTTATTGCACAGCGTGATACTTTGACACGTTCTCATCCAGCAGCATGTCTCTCTGCAGTCAAGTCTCACATCCTTGGTTGGACAGTCCATAAACAGATCAATTGAAGACTCCATCTTCATCCACGTGGTATGGGGCTTGATCTCCAGCTGCGAGCTCGAAAACAAATTAGATTCGTGCAGTCATTTGGAAAATAGTACAGTGTCATGAAGTTGCTTCTCGGTGCAACTCGTTAGATATCCGGTAGAAGGCAACTCTAGGTGTCCCCTAAAATAACATGCGAAATAGTTCAGTCTTTTCGCTCCGAAATCGGGGCTGGCATCTCGTATGCGCGGGCGTGTTGATTGGCGCATGGCCGAGTGCCGTGCAGATTGTATGCGTGCAGAAAATGCGCACGCGGAAGGGGAGAGACTGAGGTATCATCGCTGATAACACTTGCGTGCAGAGAAACTCTGCGACCAATCTAGGGTTGACAGAATCCCTCCTCAAACGTCTGGCTTCTCTCGATGTATGTAACCTCTCACAGGTGCGAGATAAGATAAATGAAGAGACGCCAGATATTTGAGAATAGATTCTGCCAACCCCAGGACAATCCTATGAGTCTTTGCCGGAATCCTGATCCGTATACGAAGCAATCGCTTTCACCCTATCCAATAGATAACTTCTCGATTTTCGACAGCTTTATTCATGAATGTCCTTGTTCCAACGAGCTGCTTTGCTTCACCATCCGACGCAGAGAACGGTGAATCTGAAAATGAATTAAATGGTTCGGTGATTTCATGAATCCTGCAGAGTGTAGGATACTGACCTCTTTGTTATTGAACAGAAAGACGACTGCATTGACGCAAGAGTTCAAGTAGACACACATCGTTGGGAACCTGTGATGATGATAGTTGTTGTCTTCCGATAGGTTATGGATTTACCCATATATCCACGTGTGATGAGTATTCCCTGCCAGGGCGGGGATGATTCGGAAGGAGAGCCATGCACACAGATACCACGCGGCCATGAATAGGAAGTGGAGGGAGTAGCGGTATTCCCGCTGCCTTCTCTGCTCTCTCGCAGCCGATCCGAGCGAGGCATCCCGCAGCCGACGATGCATCGATATGATTATCTGAGAATCTTGTAGCGATCATAGAAATGGCGATAGCGTATTAGGCATTGACGGTCAAAATATATGATCGAACGTTTTTCTTTTCCACCTGTCTACGATAACGTTGATAAAAACGACTCACGATAGCATAGCACAAGAATGACGTCGCCGAACTTAATATATTCAGAGGCATATCAATGAACGTCTCGTTGTAGTTTATAACCCCATCTCTGAGAACGTAAATATACGAGTAGACATCAAAGCGGAAGGAGATCCTGGAAGTGAGAATTAAGTTGAACGCTATTTCCATGTCACAGAATTCGCGGCAGTCCAGTTCAAGGAAGCATGTGCTTTTTCCAATGCACACATTGTAAACAGATCTCTAACAATAAGAAGAGATCAATACCTGCAGCATGGTGATACTAATACTTGCAGTATAGTGATAGCCGAAGCTGCGCCATGGGCGAGAACCGAGGCAAAGATGATGGTCCGAGTGGACAGCGATCGCTGCCAGTAGAATACCACGGCGTGTAGACTGCGAGGGAGACGTTTGTTATACGACAGACACGCACCGATTGCCAGCAAAGAGGATGTGCGATATGGAAGTGTGCGTCCAGCAGTGCATGTAGATGGAAGAAATTATTACCGTGCCCATGTCGTTAATCCCACCCGGAAATAGCCAACTCTGGGGTGGATGAAAGATGTTCATTTTAACTTCGCCAACCTGCGCGAATGTCGACGGTATCTGATATACAATGTGGACGAGTAGCAATAGAACATCGCCGATGATGGTTTGCACTGATAGAATGTACACTGCGTTGAACTGAAAAATGTCGCAATGACGTCGCAGTGAAAAACGTCGCAAGCAAGATACAGAAAACCTGAGAAAACAGCATCTTCCCATGAATAATAGCCACAAGAACAATGATGTTGAGTGAAAGCTGAAAAAAACATTGGTATCAAGACATTTTAATCAGTTACCGCTATGACAGCAGACAATGAAAAAATGGATCCCATCACGATTGGAGTGACCTCCATGATGCTGAAAGCAATCGTAGAGAAGTTAGAAGATCGTTGCAAAAGCGTCAGTCGTTCGAAGAGAAGTTATGACTTTGTTGTATGAACGTTAATAGTTCGAAGAGAAGTTATGACTTTGCTTTAAGAACGTCAATCACGCAGCAAAACTTAAGCTTGTGTGCAGTTGGAGTGAGATAAGTCTAGTGTAAGTCCGGTGCGATGGTGATCTTCTCGCATCGGTGCGCAGTGCACGTGTTTTTAATGCGGATTTCTGGCCTTGCCAATAGGCAGTTCAGAGAAAGCAACGATGCACTGGGATAATCCGTTTAAAGAAGCTAAAGCAGACGTGAGGTACAAGAAAGTGAATGGTTGGCTGAGTCGGATCCAGACACCATCCTTCCATGGAGGCCTGTCATACCGGATGCTCTATAGCCATGTTCTTGGACAGGAGTCGTCGTCCTAATTCTTCAAGTGTGTTACCAATGTGTTGGCACTCACGTGTGCAACTGTTTTGGGGATGCCGAATCGAGTTCACATCGACTTGGAAGAATTCCACTTTATTTTATGAAACGTAAATGCTTGTCCCTATCAAGGCGCCTCCTACTCCTTCTTTAACAACCTGATCAGATGCATCAGGGTGTTGAAGGAGTAGGAGCAAAGTTCCGTGTCCGTAAAACAGCTGGGGGAATTGTGGCAAAAGTGACCTATTTTCCAAATACAGGCCAAAGTGCACTTGCACTGTCGCCCGAGTCTGGTCTGATTTCCATGGTGACCGTAATCTGAAATGTTAATCCTACTCCTTCTTTAATCCTTTTCATTTCAAGGCAATAGTTCAAACAAGTCTCTATCTGTTCTTTATCTGTTCTTTGTGCGAGTTGTGTTAATGCTGATGGTTACGCAGCTGCTGGATAAATGCTAGAAACACCAACAGTTACTGTGAGATGCTTCGACTTCTTGGCTGCGGTCTTCTTGCAGCTGCGAGTCTTGATAAAGTTCAGAATTCCGTTCCTTCAAATGCTTCTTTTGAGTAGTCAAAAACATTTAGTCCATTCCATTTTCCCCAGTCTGAGTGGGTGTACGTAGCTGTTGTTTTTCGCCTTTTACAGAACCCACATTTGAAGGCAGCCGTTTGTTTTCACCCCCATTCTTACCTGTACTCCCGAATGCCGATAATAATAACGAGTCCATCAAGGGCTGGGAAGATCGTAAATAGGAAGGACATCAGCAGGGGCGAGTACACCAAGGGAATATGCAGGAAGGGACAGCCGACGGTGAGGATGCAGGGAAGATAGATGAGGGCGATTGGGATTGAGAGCTGAAGTACATCAAATTATGTCTTTATTATAATACTTTTGTAAGTAAATATTGTCCGGTATTATAGTGATGCGGAGGCGACGCGCGAACTACCTTCGCGGTAAGCAGCGTGTGATCTATCTTCTTCCGCAGAAGATAGATCACTACG
>JACMIG010001827.1:0-17925 GCA_014805385.1 Levipalatum texanum
GGAGGGCCATGGCGGCGATGAGGAGCAGTGCGGGCGTCTTGTAGTTGTGGAGGCGGTCGACGGCGTCATCGTCGTACCGCTGAGTGAGCTCACCGAAGAGGCGATCCAAGACTTTCATTACCATGCTGAAATTGGGGTGGTTGAAGGATAGATTAGCCTAGATCCAGATATTTAAGAGGTCATTCAATCTCTTCTGGTCAGATTCAACAATAAATATGAGTTGGGAGCAATTTTATGCCGGAATTAGTGATCAATAAATTCGGAATTCCAGAGCGCGTAGAAGGCGTAGAAGGAGGATGCCGTAGTGCGAGGAGGATGGACACACACTCCCTGTAAGGATTACTTTAGGATTCGAGGAGATCGCGGAGAGACTTCATTAATAATTATTCCAAATTTGTCCTTACACAATATTTGCAAGATTCTGTCGGGTAAGACGCAACTAGCCGTTGATATTGCTCTTCTCCCATCCCGAGCTTTTCTATTATACAGTAATATGAGTGCAGCGGCTTCATTATGGATGCGGGGTTGATTTTTACTTCAATAAATACACAACTGCACCGAAGTCTCAATAGGAAGCTGCCTTCGATGCCCTGCCTGTCCTATGTGCTAGGGTATCCCGAGTCATTGAGAGGCGATGAGAGTGAGGGGACATGTCTTTTGCGTCCATCGAGCATTGTTCAGTAATAAACTGAAGGCCCGAATGTTCCCACAGTAACTGTCGGGGAAAGGACGGAATATGTTTCCCGCCCACTTCGGGAAAGAATGAAAAGCCACAACAGAGGATCCCTCCATTTGCGCGACGCGAGATTTCCCTCCATGGTCAAAGAACCCAGGCATTCTCCTCTCCGTCTCCCGTGGTATCTGCCCATCTCGCCTCTCTCCGACGGCCATTCTCTCTCGCCCTGTGCCGACTCTTTGTTTCCGAGGATCCGTGATGTGATGTGGTTTTTTTGGAATGGAACTCTAGCCTTCGGAAAGAGAAGAAGATTCTGACACAGATAAGGCATGTCGCGGACAGATTACTGGTCCTATGAGATATTAGCTGAGGACCACGGTAAAAAGGTATGGAGGTACCGGGGTTCGAGTCCGAGATCTTCTAATCCAGACTAGAGCGCTCTACCAGCAGGATAGGAGGTCAGAGACTCTTTATAAGAAGTGTTAGGGGTAGGAACACCTCACCCTCAGTTCCTTCGGCCCATTGCCAGCTGTGGCAAGGAACACGGCAAGGGCTCATCCCCTCTCCTTCCCCTCCTCTCTAGTGTGACTCAGAGGAGGGAGGGGCGCAAGGGGAATGAGAAGGCTATTCGGCCAAGCCCAAGAGGGGGACAACACACTTTGCTGTCATGTAAACACGACAGCAAACAGCCGCTTCGCTAATCAACAACATTGAAGTGTGTGGTGGAGTGTTTTCACGTACTTGTTACCAAGGGGCAAAGCCTCTCATCGGTTACCTTTGATCAGTCTAGAAGACAAGAACGTGAATAGCTCATGGGGCAATGTGGAATCGTTGGTCATACTACAGAGCAAAGCTCAATAAGTCAAGCACCTGTTTGAGACGATTCAGGATCACATCGCAGTGGTCGTTAGAGAATCTCTTCCCACCTCTCCCTTCCGTCTCTTTCCCTCCCGTTTCTCCGCCCTTCCTTCCATTTCAGTAAAGGAGAAGATAAGTAGCGAGATAAAAATCGAACCTAAGGACTTTGGTTCCACCCGGCTTGGGCTTCAGAGAAAGGCATGTAGATCGTTCATTCCTCCCAGTCTCATTTCAGTCACACCCGCTCTCGGAGAGTCGCGTGGTGGATCCCGACTTCAAAGGAATAGAAGTATACAGTCCCCCCTCCCCGTTTCCCGATGGGGCAGAGAGAAGGGAACGGCGCTGATTCAACCAATGACATTTGCAATGCATCGAGATAAGAATCGTTGGTTGCGAAACGCCCCCATCTGACGCATCGTAATGGGGCTTTTTCTCGCTTCCATCGATGTTGATCTCTTCGTCAGCAGACGAAGGATTGGAACGGGAGGGGATAAAGACAGACACCTTTTCTGGTTCCTCTCCCACATCGCTGTCTTCCTCTCATCTCCCTCCACCTCTATCATTCCCGTCCTCTCTCCCCCAAATGCATCCAACATCAGACAGAATTGCCTGATTCAAGGAACACGAAATGTCTAGGTGAGACTCAAGTACCGCTCGTAGATACCGTATCCCCCATAACTCATAGGATGACTCATCGCCCCTTCCCTGATATGAGGTACGTGCCAAGCCACGCACATAAGACAAAAGACTAGGTCCACCAAACAAGTGTAAAAGAAGACAGATCAACTGGTCCTGATAAAGCGTTCCAGAAACCCAAAACCCACGTGGTAAGATGTGATGTTGAAGAGTGCCTTCCAGCAGCCTACGAGGGCGGAGCGCCTTGCTAGAGGAGTCGTCGTCGGTAGCGTAGACAACGGCTAGGAAGACGACCACTAGAGCCGGTGCCTGGAGGAGCAGGGAAACGGCCAATGCAATGGAAGAGAGGGTCGAATGGGAAAACTACGCTGCGGGGCACGACAATGGGAGGAGGAGAGAGAGAGAGAGGGGGCGTCGCTTATGAAGCCCCGCCCCTCCCCCGATCGATCGCTCTTGTCATCGGCTGACGATCGATTTCTAATAGTGCCAAAGCAGAACCTCTACGGCTTACAGTGAGCTAGAATATATCCAAGACGTGGTGACATGAGGTCGAGAGTAAGGGAAGGCGAGAGGACGACTCTTCATTGAGAGATTCTCCCCGGGAAGCGACTGTTCTCCATAGTAATACGGCAGACTGGATCCTCTTCTTTCTGGGCCGTCTCATGCCTTGTGATCTAGTGCGACGAAAGCGAACCCATTACGATTACGTAAGACACCCCCTGCGTGCACAAAGGACGGACCGCAGACTCTCCTCCTCCCATCACTCGCTTGTTGATCGGACCCTGCCTCGTTCTCCATTATGATAGGAACCCCCCACCCTCGGCCAGTTGTCAGCCGTGGGAAGGAACACGACAAGGGCATATCCCCTCTCCTTCCCCTAATCCTCTGTGTGACTCAGAAAGGGAGGGTGCGCAACGGGAATGAGGAGGCTATTCGGCGAAGCCCTAGAGGGGGACAACACACTTTGCTGTCATGTAAACACGACAGCAAACAGCCGCTTCGCTAATCAACAACATAGAAGTGTGTGGTGGAGTGTTTTCACGTACTTGTTACTAACGGGCAACGCCTCTCATCGGTCGCCTCTGATCAGTCTAGAAGACAAGAACGTAAATGGCTCATGGGGGCATGTGGAATCGTTGGCGATACTATAGAGCAAATCTCAATGACTCAAGCACCCGTTTGAGACGATTCAGGATCATATTTGCAATAGCCGTTAGAGAATCTCTTCCCACCACTCCCGTCTGTCTCTTTCCCTCCCGTTTCTCCGCCCTTCCTTCGATTTCGGAAGAGGAGAGTCTCGTAGTGGATCCCGAGTTCAAAGGAATGGTACAATATACAGTCCCCCCTCCCCGTCTCCCGTTGGAGCAGAGAGAAGGGAACGGCGCTGATTCAACCAATGACATTTGCAATGCAGAGAGATGAGAATCTTTCGTTGGTTGCGAAACGTCCCCATCTGACGCATCGTAATGGGGCTTCTCTCCATCGATGTTGATCTTTTCGTCTGAGAGTCGAAGGAATGGAACGGGAGTGGGGACCAATAAGACAGGAGCTCTTTCTACTCTCCCACCACACTCACCTGTCGTCTCTCCCCATGGAGAGGAAGAGACACGGCCTCTCCCCCTCCAAATCACCTCTCGTATACCGTAACCCCGCGTCCCTTCCTCCAAATGATAGCAGGGACGGTAGCGAAATGTTTACAGGTGACACTGTCAAAAGACAGATAGGCATGCCTCATAGTTCTACGGGAGCGAGTTATTATGCTCAAGGCATGAGTGATCGATAGGGCCATCCGGGGACCCCGTGCTATCTCGTTCGTCTCTTCCGCGAGCCCATTAATTAGGTAAAAGAAGCCAGATCAACTGGTCCAGATACAGAACCCCAAACTCACGTGGTCAAATGTGACGTTGAGGAGTGCCTTCCAGGAGCCTACGAGGGTGAGAGAAGCGCCTTCCTAGAGGAGTCGTCGTCAGTAGCGTAGAATACGGCTAGGACGACCACTAGAGCCGGCGCCTGGAGGAGCAGCGAAGCGGCCAATGCAATGGAAGAGAAGGTCGAATGGGAAATCTACGCTGCGAAGCACGACACTGGAAGGAGCAGAGAGAGAGAGAGAGAGAGAGGGCGTGGTTTAGGTGAAGCCCCGCCCCTCCCCCCATCGATCGCTCTCGTCATCGGCTGACGATCGATTTCTAATAGTTAAAAAGCAGAACCTCTTCTGCTTACAGTGAGCTAGAATATATCCAAGACGTGGTAACATGAGGTCGAGAGTAAGGGAAGGCGAGAGGACGACTCTTCATTGTAAGATTCTCCGGGGAAGCGACTGTTCTCCATAGTAATACGGCGGACTGGGTCCTCTCCTTCCTGGGCCGTCTCATGCCGTGGATCTAGAGCGACGAAAGCAAACCCATTACGGTTACGTAACGCAGACTCTCCTTCTCCCATCACTCGCTTGTTGATCGGACCCTGCCTCGTTCTCCATTATAGGAGAAGGTCTGGTAAGAGAGCTTATTGAGAAGTGATAGGTCCCCCATCCTCCCAGTCAGTTCCTTCGGCCTCCTGTCTGCGGTTGTAAGAAACATGGCAAGGGCACTCCTCATTCCTCTCCTCTCTAGTGTGATTCAGAGGAGGGGGTGGAGGGTGGAAGGGGAATGAGAGGTCGATTCGACCCTATCCCTAGAAGGAGGGCCAACACAGTTTCCTCTCCCGTAAACACGACAGCAGACAGCGTCTTCTCAAACCAACAACATTGAAGTGGGATGTAGAGTGTCGTCACGTACTTGATACCCTCGGGCCTTTGATCAGTCCAGAAGGCCGACCTCCTTTCCCTCCTTTTCCCTCCCTTTTCGTCCCTCCATGAACAAAGGGATGCCTGCTCCGTCTTTCTCTCCTCTCTGCTGACGGAAAAAACACGGCGGATCCCATGATTCACTAATGGCATTTGCAATGTTTTTAAAGATGACTCGTTCTTGTTGGTGGCGAAACTCGACGCAATGGTGTTATCTCCCTTTCATCAGTTTGATCTCTTCGTCAGCTTGGAGGAGAAATTCAAAGGGAGAGGGGACGAATAAGACCATTAGATCTGAGGATACTTGCAAAGGGCATGCCAGCCATATCCACCGTGTGCAGTCACCTGCCCTCTCTCCCATAACACCGTGCCTCTCCCTCTCCAAATCATCCTCACCTCTCATATACCGTATCAGAGCATCTCTTCCTCCAAATGAGGGAATGGAGGAGAATGAATCTGAACAGGTGGCACTAACAAAAGGCGGACTGGCTAGCCTCAAGTGTCTACGATTGAGCGGGCAACGTCTGTCCTCCGCACCCCCCACCCTCCATCCGCAACGTTTCCTTCCTCCTCTCCACCTCTATCATTCCCGTCCTTCCTACCGCTAAGGATTGGCAATGGTCGGGTTCAAGGAATACGACTTGTCTACGTGAGACAGATGTGCCGTCTCCCTATGACTCATAGGGATGACTCATCGTCCCCTCGTTCCATTAAGCCAGATTCAGACATGAGACTGAGTTCATGCTATTACGCGCTGATCCAAGAGAAGAAAGAACACGTCGCCCCCAATAATCGCTAAAGAAGGCAGATGAGTCATAGTTTCAAGTGGATTAGATATATGGATGCAGAATCCCCAACTTACGAGTGAAGGTGTGGAGTTGAGGAGCGCCATCATGGGGTCTTCAACGATGAGAGCGAGCGCTTTTATCGGCGAGTCGTCGTCCGTCGCGGAGGCGACAACCACGAAGACGACGAGAGTCTCTCCTGGCGATGTGAACGCAGCCGCGAGGAGCCGCCATGAAGACCCATCTGCAATGAACCGCGAGAGCAGAGGGGAATTGGAGTAAGATGAAAGCTATTAGCGATAAATCAAGGGCGAGGGGGTATGAAATGGAGGAGGGGGTCGAATGTAAAATAAATGCTGCGGGGCATGACACTGCGAGGAGCAGGGGGCGTGGCTTCCTGGAAGCCCAGCCCCTGCTCCGATCGATCGCTCTCTCCTCCGCTTCTGCGAAGGCAGCGAGTCATCGGCTGAAGATCGATACTCCTAATAGATCACTTCGCGCCTACTGGGAAGAAGTACCTTATAGATTGGTCATGAGGTGCGAAGCGAAGACATTTAAAGAGGACAGAAGTGAAGACATTTAAAATGGTTATGATAAATCTATGGAAGAAAACTTTACAAACTGAACAACCTTATACTGTGGGACCGCTGCCTCCGGTGTGAAGAGTGGAATTTTCCTCTTGTTTTGGTGGCCGACGAGGATAGGGGAAGTCGAGGGAGAAAGGAGTAGATGGGATGGGGAAGGGAGTAGTCGTGGTGCACAGGGGAGTAGAGGATGGCATGTCGATGTATGAGAGTGAAGAAGGAGAGTGAGGCTGTATAATAGATCATCGTTTCGCGAGCTCCCAGAGGGGGTCATTCGGCTTGCCAGTTGCGTGTGCGCGTGTGTAGTGACTATTACCGATAGTACCAAATCACGGATGTAGATCGGAGCTAATGTTCAGACGATTATGGCATACGCCAATTGTATTGTCTTCGGTATTTAGGCCGTATTTTATGCGTATGTTGAAGTTCTTGGCTAGTGTTTTGTATCATCGTATGTTGAAGTTCTTGGCTAGTGTTTTGTATCATTAATTGGATAGAGCCATTAGACAAGAAGGTTTGCAGCAATTGTATATTTCGGTTTTTAAAATAATATAAATCCGAACATGTACGATAAATCCTTACAATTATTCCATGTAAAGTATTCAAGCCAATAGGTAGTGGAATAGTTCAATGAAAATGAGGATATCGTATCACTTTGAAAGATAATGCATCTGTCTTGTTGAACACTGCTAGGTGGCATCGGCCCATGGAATTAACTGTGATATGTAATAGCCATTTTCCCTCCCTAAACAGCCTTCTGCGGGGGGCATTATGGAAAGAGAGGGCTCAAGTGCTGTTGTTGTCATGCTGCCCTTGCAGTTCCTCTGTGGGAAGGTCTGTCAGCCTTCACCAGAGTCAAGACGCGTAACTATCCCATTTAATCTTGCCCCGAGTGCGAGGATTTACAAACGGGGTCACAACACTGATGCAGCCGTTAACAAACGATGGTGACGAATGAAAGGAGATGAAGCCCTCTTCATCGGATGCGGATGAAAATGGTTGGAAGGGAGAGGACTGCCATGCAAATCCGCAGTCGGTCCGCGTCCTCTCCCTTCACTTCTCGTCTCAGACTCCAAGTGCCGAGAAAGTATTTCGCCTGACCAGTGCATTTGCTACCATCGGAGCCACTATCGCAGTTGATGAGAAGAGTTGGCACTCTAGTGTGCCTCCTCCCCCCTTTCGTTGCCTTCACTCTCAGCGAGCACGGCACTGCACAGTGCACGGAGCTCGTATTCGAGGAGTTCGTCCTCGTCAAACACTATTTTGCGTTCGGCCTCCGGGATACGAGTCTCATCGTGGCCGAAGGAATGTTAGTGGAGATCCATTGTGTCGCTCGTACGATTACAAGGGAGAGTACTGTCAAGTGAACGCGTAGTAGGTCCGCATCCTCCTATCCCCTCTCACTTTTCCATTCAGAATCCGGGCAGATATTCACCTGACTTATAAATTCGCTGCCGTCGGCGTCCTCTTCGGAGAAGATCATACGAGATGGAACTATAGTCAGTCCCCTCCCCCGTCTCATAGTCTTCACTCACAGTGAGCACGCCCCCTGCGCAATGCCCCATTCCAGTGCCACAATCGTTCTAGCCTAAGGGGTGAGTGCCTGATTCAAGTCGCGAAGGCCCTCCTCGTAGACATTATAGTTGTGCAAAGAGGTGGATGAGAAGGAGTTGGAAGAGGCGAAGGAATCGTCCTGTGGAAAGCGGAGAAGAGACTGTTTCGCGGGCGGAGATTCACTGTTTCCGATTCCCGCACCCGAGAGGAACATCACTGTGGGGGCTGGATCTGTGTTCGGAGAGGGGAGGAAGAAGAGGAGGGAAGAGGTGGGATTCGCCAGGCTACGTTCCCATCTTTCAAGACTCAATCGGGCATCGTCTCCTCCTCCATAAATGTCGTCAGCGTCAGTCCATCCCACTCTACTCCCCTTCAGTTCATCCCGACGGTCTTGCGGGCCTTCTCCCTCCCCTCCTTCACTGTCCTCTCCTCACACCCTCACGGGAGATGCAAACGATTCCTTCATCTTCAATCGCTCCTTCCATTGCACCCTCTCCATCCCGCCAAAAGTGGTCGGGAAAAGCAATGGAGAAGGCCACTACAGAGCATTGTTTAGGATGAATTCTGTGAGTTACCTTTTACCGGTACTCCTCTCTCACTCCCTGTACTCGGATTATGATCCTACGCCGTCGAGCGGAAACACGAGGCATCACCTTCGCTCACTCAAATCCTCCCTTCAGTGCGCCACTCGTAGAGCAGCAAAGTTAATTCCAGTCCCTTCGTTCGGTCCGCCCTTTCCTCCTTCCCTTCCCCTGGCAATTATAAGAAGTAGGAGGCAACTTAGAGGAAAATGATCCGACGATCATGGTGGCGACGGATGCAGAGGGCCACTCTGCCTTCCTCGACACAAACGACTCTGTCAGTTGCTGGAAAATGGAGAAGGGGAGGGGACCATGAAGAATTTGCTATCAAAAAGCATAGACAGAGAAGGCTTTAACACCGAGCAGAGACCAAACAACGGAGCAGTCTCCCCCGATCCACTGTAATTCTTCACCTTATTTTCCGGGCGTCAACGCTGATATAACCGACAAGCAGCTGCAAAGGAGCAAATAAGCAGAGTAGTAAGTAAATAATAGTCACGGCACATTTATATACAGTCCCGAGGGATTCCCGTTTATGAATACGCTCGAGGGCTCACTGGGGATACTCATTCCTCACTATTTCGCTTGGAGCTTTGTTTTGCATATTATTCTCAATGTTGACAGCTTTATAGTGAATTTATATGCATCATTTGGGCGAAATATTAAGTGAAAATATCAACTTCTGATCTATAGGAGGCGTTCTAAAATTCGGCAGATATTATCATAGGTTGCTCCAAGGATAAGGCGCATGCACTACGGTAGTGCGGGAACGCTTGGGGCGTTGCGGTCGCGCTGCGGTATGCGCGAACGTTCAAATATGAATGCCAGCCATAACTCGAACGCCATAATTCGGTTGTTAAAACTTTCCGTTTATCGTCGCTTGAAAGCTGAATCTGTTTTGTTTTATTATTGCTAACATTTCTACAGACTTCGCGCTCTTCTCATCCCTCTATTCTTCGCGTCGTCATGGACCGCATCACCGAGGTATCTTTGTTTTTCAATGGAACAGTTTATTATTCGTATTTTTCAGCCCTCTATGAAGCGCTTCAAAGGCGAGCAGCTCGATCAGCTCGATCAGGAAGCAGTTCGTGAATACAAGTTCTTTTCGGATGAACGCTTTCTTTTAGGCTACCACGCCTGCCCGATCCCCGCTCCCCTTCGAACAAGTGGACCTCTTCGCCCAGGAAGACCCCCTCGCCCTCGTAGACGCCCTCGACTTCGAGAACTTCTTCGCCCTCGTAGACACGCCTGACGTTGAGGACCCCCTCGACCTCGTAGACGACCTCGACTTCGACGACTTCCTCGCCCTCGTAGATCCCCTTGTTGACGTTGAGGACCCCCTCGTCGTCGTAGACGACCTTGAGGACCCCCTCGTCCTCGTAGACGACCTTGAGGACCCCCTCGTCCTCGTAGACGACCTTGAGGACCCCCTCTCCCCCCTTGACCTTGAGGACCCCTTTGCCCTCGTAGACGTCCTCGACTTCGTGTATCCCCTGGGCCTGGAAGACCCCCTCGACCTCGTAGACAAACTCGACCTCGTGCACCCCCTCTTCCTCGTAGACTACAGTGACCTTGACCCCTTCGCCCTCGTGTACCCCCTCCACGTCTTGGACCCCCTCGCCCTCATGAACCCCCTCGCTTTCATGAATCCCTTTCTCCTCGCTGACCCCTTCGCACTCATGAACCCCCTCGCTTTCATGAATCCCTTTGTCCTCACTGACCCCCTCGCCCTCGTGGACCCCTTCGCATTCACGAACAGAATTATTTGATGTCCATTTTGTATGTCCGACCCTTGCACTTCATTTTTTATCCTCCTTTCATCCTATCTGTAATATCCCTCGGAGGCATCTTTATCACACTCTTGGTTACTTCTCGCGGTGCTAATGGTCGCACATAAAGGTTCTCTCTTACGGCTCGGGCTCGTTCTGTCTAAGGGATCACAGGGATGGGTTGGAAAGGGAAGGAGGGGTCTCTCTCACTGTCTTACAGTCTTCACTGGTCACAGAGGCACAGGGGCTTCTATGTACCTCGTCGAAGGGAGAAACGGATACACTTCGTCGACTATTGATGTTGACGGAGCTCTGTTGGAGTCGCTGCCGATTTCCGAAGTCGAAAAGTTCGATCTGGTCATTGAGTCTTCCATTTGTATCCGCCGCCCATGGAAAGTTGTGGGTATCTTTTGCTTGTCATTCGAAAGGCACCAACGCAACTTGTAATAAAAAATAAGGTGAAGTTCTGAAAACCATTTTATGTTGAAGATGGCGCGATGTTAAGAAATATTTACGAGAATATAAATTTGAGAATCATATTTCTAAAGACATTGTTTCCTGAATGGCTGGTGTGCAACAGTCCGTGATTTCTGGACGCGAGATCGTCTCTTCGGTGTCAGCCATGGATCCCCTGCTCAACTCCATTCCCCTTTGCAGTCCTCGAGATCCTCCCGCCTTGGCCGAATCGTGCCTCATGGATAAAAAACCGTGTCTCATCGAAGAAAGAGACGATCTTCCCCCGCAGCATCTTCCCTCCTCCTCGACTCACCCTCTACCGAGAATGGCGAGCGCTTTCCTCTCTGTTGCCTATCAGTGGTTAAGTAGTGTAGTGAGTAGATTGCAGAGGGTGCTTGCTGAGGAAATCCCTCCGAGCCTTCGCCCTCCTGGAGACTCTCCCTCCCAAGAGCTTCCCGATTCGACTTACACAACAGAATACGATATGAGAACCAATGAACATGTGGGACAGAAGAGATAAAGAGAGATATGGAATACTTCCCCTTCTGTTGTTCCTCCGTGAGGCCAAGCTGATCGGGGCCATGCTGGCCCAGCAGGAAAACTTCCTTGCATCATCCCCCCTCCCTCTCCACCCTCTCTTCAGCCGCCCTCTCGATCAGATACTTCAACAGTCAAAGACTTCCTGGATGCCCTCATTCGCCTTTTTTACTCCAATGTGTGGCTATTGTGGAGGATCGTAAAAAGGGAGAACTCACGAGGACAATCATCGCACCGCTGAGGGAGGGTACACGTCGCTGAGGTGATCATCGCCTCCCTCGTAATCAAAACCATGGTCCCCCCTCGTCTGGCATATCATATATTGTCCGGCATTAAAGTGATGCGGAGGCAACGGGCGAACTACTCAGCGCAAGCAGCGTAATGGTGATCTTTCGCGCCTTGATTACATTCATTTCGTTACTTATTGTTAGCACTGAGTAGTTCGCGCGTCGCCTCCGCATCACTTTAATACCGGACAATACTAGTGAATCAAATATGCACTGCTGGGTGATAAAAACAGCCCTGAAATGAAGTCGTGCAACTTCACAAGCAGTATAAATAAATGCTTTCGTTGGAATGATCAAAATATGTCCCCCTTTGCAATAATTTTTAAGGGTGCATATACTCTTTCTCTTTGAACCAGGTGGAATATCCGTACTGTTTTATTTACAATGCATAAAACAATTTATCGTTGGAATGTATTCAAATCTACCGCGGATTAAATTGAACTTACAATTAGGAGGCTAATGCTACATGTGCCTATAATCCAATATTCTGGCGTGTTTGAACTAGCTCTCCGTAATAAACATTCAAAAGCTCATCATTTGAATATTATTGATATATCACATGGACATTTTGTACCCATGATGTAATTGGTTGATGGAAAACGCGTGAGCTTAGAGCTCAGAGATGGCATCACCGTCGATTTCGGGTCTGTCTACATTAAGGGAGGCCTGGTCAGCAGCGGGGTTAGCTGACGCTGCACGGCCACTGCGATTGTTGGTCGACGAGCGAGCGGAGCAGGACTTGGATCGGAAGCTAGGAAGGGCTTTCAATGAGAAGGTTTGACCGCGATACCTTGAGAAGCCATTGGAGTCAGAATTGATGGTTCGCATCTTCTCGACGGATCCACGGAAGGAGCGGCGGATAACGGAGAAGAGGTTCGATCGGTCATCGTGATTCTCTCGTTGGACGGAGCTCTGCCTGCAAAATATCTATTTGTCCGAGTGGAGAAAACACTTTATTATCGCAGTTCCAAACGCGAATAATATTGCGGACCAGTCGGGCTGTTTTCTCTCCATTCGAAACTTTTTACTCTGCGGCTAAAGAGAGTGGCCAGGCCAAATATGATACCTGAGAGTGAGCCCGACTGAGGAGTACTCAGGGTGGAAGGGACGTTGTGCTCGCATCTGCCGCTGTGAATCCGGGGTGCATCTCCTGAGTGTCAAGGTCCGTATAGTTTAGGATAGAAACATACCTGAGACAGACTGAGTAGATAATCTCGCTGAACTCATGGCGGAAGTTCGTGTTGAGGAAGCCGTAGAGGAATGGATTTACGCATATCGATAGCATGGAAACCATCTGGAATATTCCTATTTATCCCATTTATTTTGCTTTCCTTACCTTGCACATCTGATCCAATCGTTCGATGATCATCATCGTCTGCTCCTGAAGAAATTTACTTCATTATCGATGTTGGCAACACCATTTGAGTATAGCTCGGCCTCTTTAGCAATCTACATTAATATGCGGTAAATCAAGGATGCCCCGGAAGTCCTGCGAATTGCCCCTCGAATTATAGAGAGTCTGCTGCATTGATGCTTGATGCCTCCTACTTCTTATTAGGGAGTGGACACCGAATTCTACGAAAAGTGCAGAAGCCGAGAATGGGAGTAGAATAGATACCCCGAATAGGTCGAGGTCGATCATGAACGTGACGATGGTGAAGGGGAGCCAGAGGGCGGCGAACGATGACGCCATCGCTATCAGCAGAGATGTCGTGCGGCTTGTCCTGCGATCTTCACCATAGTATCTTGTTCCTAATTCTCCCACCTCTTTTCACTGGCGTGTTCCGCTGCCCCTGATCGCCCGACGCCGTTGTTCTTGGCCACGGACATCTTTTTCTGGGCCCTCTGAATTTGTTACGTCATCACTCCGGTCCAGACACTCTTCCCCCGCATTATCGGATTTCAACTAAGTTTCGCCGTCTGATGAGTAAGGGTAGAATATGAGACGATTTATTCGAGAAGGGTCGGTCGAACCTCGTTGGCGTTTCGAGCGAGGGCAGATGGGAGGGAGAGTCCGCGGGAGGCAGCCGAGTGGTTCGTCGCTGTCGACGACCTCCAACACTAACTTTAGACTAATTCTTCGATAGATGAAAGGGCATCTCCGAGGCATATACAGAGGTGTTTGAGCCTTCCATTATACGAAGGAATACGAACTTAGTGTGGGTGCCGTGCTTGCTCATCTGGTTCGCATTCATCTTCAAGAACCGCGTCAGTTTGACGTTGAAGAGTGATAGGACGACGAGTGGCACGAGATAGATGAAGAGTGCTTGTAGCGTCGTGATGAAGAGCTGCAATAAAATATCTTGTCTTTTCAGTCATCGATCTCGGTGGTACCGTGATGAATTTCTCGGTGCCGTCTCCGGCGTTTTGGTCTGAGGCCGTGTTGAGCTTGCAGAGGCACCAGCCGAAGCTGTGCTTGCTCGGCTCCGCAATTCCCTCATTGTGAACGAAGACGTCCTGAAAAAGTCGGCTAGATGAGGTCAGACCTTTTCTGCGAATCGTAGGATATGGGCCTGGCTGCATGTCATTGCACTTTCCCCTACTAGTCACCCTTTACGGCCTCATAATTCTGAGGGGATCTAGAGGCTATTTCTTCCGGCTACATTGAGGGCGGAAGATATCTGCGGAAGACAGCGAGCCACAGACCACTTCTATTTCCCGTCCCATTCGTTCTCTGTACATCTAATTTAGTCACTGTCATATATTGGAGAAATGGCCCTTGCACAATTCAATTTCCCCTGCACGCATACTGTAAATGAAGGGCTTTTCCGTCATTAATCCGTTGGATTCCAAAATTTGAACAAAGGCTCTTTGGGTAATGGAAGAGAGGGCCTGCTGGTATATGGTCCCAAGCTACGTTAATTATGGGCATTCCTCTGGTGTATGCATACCTTGAAGACGTAGAGCATGACGGTGTCGTAGTAGATGAGGAGAGGGAGGGAGAGGATGAAGGAGAAGACCCAGATGAGCAAGGAGATCACGATGGCTCGGATGAGTCTGCCGCGCGTGGATCCAAGGGACAGCTTTCGGACCGAGTTGTACCTGGAGATTAGACCATTTGCTTCGGACGATATTGTCGGGATTCATAGCCAAGCGACTGATATGGATTCTTATTACCTATCGATGGCCATGACGGAGATGGTGAGGGTGGAACAGTAGATGTTGCTTCCCGGTAGAACGTTGCCGAACTTGCAGAGGAAGCGGGAGTAAGGGAACTTTAATGGATATAATATTACTGCGTTCACAGTCCCTGGAGTACCTCGAATGTCACCGAGGGCAGCCAGAGTAGAGGGATGTTGACAACGGCTAGCATCAGATTCGATATTGCGAGATTGACGATGAATACGTTCCGATTCGTTCTCATCGCCTTCTTCCGTACTACTGCCAGGATTACCTGAAAACAAATAGCTCCCTCTCGAGTTCCGTGTTCATTCCGGAATCGGTGCCTTAGGAAGACAATGACGAGAAGGTTACTCTGTTGTGCTCAGCTTCTTCCGTCTGGTCTAATCTCATTAAGCGGGGCGGCCCTCCCGTCTGGACGGGGGAGGGCACTGTCCAGAGTCTGTCTGGAGGATACCTCGCAATCTCATCCATTGCAACCGTTCTTTTGAGTTTCGATCCTGCCCTAAGGGTCTGTGGGATGCAAATGAGGTTTGACACTCTCCGCTCGGAGCAGACAAGCCCTCAAGTTCTCATAACATCAATCAAATGTCGAAGGGGTGTCTCAATATAGGCCAGCAACATTGAATCATTCCAAGAGTGAGTTTCGTTGCTACTACAAAATTGATCCCATCTTCTCATTGGTAATTCATAATCTGTCGTAGTAAACACGGGATATTGTTGGGATTAAGCGTCTTATTTTCTACATAATAATCTGTGGCCCGTTCGCCCTCGCATAACCGCCTTTGAGGCGAGATAATTGGATTCCACCGCGAAACGCAACTTTTTCGAGCCGTTCCCCTCATGACATAGTTGTGGACGTGCTTAATTCGTCTCTATTATGAGTTGATGATCGCTTGTTCCGATGCTGGAGCATCTGTGAGGTCACGTTGGCATGAAATCTGAGGCCAATTCAGAGTCGTGTCTGAGGAGGGAGAAACACATGTTTTCGAGGGGGGACGTCATCTGTGTGTCCTTCCCGTGAGGAAGAAGAGGGAGCAAATTATCTCCCGCCCGTTTGAGGCAGACGTCTCGTTGAGTTCTCGGTAAATCTAGGGGCCCCCCGAAAAGAAACGTCTCGGAAATTGGTGCGTTAGTGAGGGAGACGGGGAGGAATCCCCGGTAAAGGGGCCAGAAGAACGAAATCTTACCAATCCGTTGCCGATGATCGCAAGGATCGAAATCACGGCGTAGATGCACGTGAAGATGATGGCCTCCCAGTCCGAGTACTTCTTCAGCTGGCTCGTCAACACTTCCAGGAACTCCTGCACATAAACGATTCATTTTGTGGTGAAAGTGTTCCTATCGAAGAGGCCCGTGACTCGCTATGAGGCTATTGAGTTTCCGGCTCGCATTCCCAGAATGGAGAGAAGCGCCAGTCCCTATCTATTTCAAGTTCCACACACCGAGAGCACTGAGCGGCTAAAGTTCACAAAGCGCAAATAAACAAAACGAGAAGAAGAGGAAGCATGACGGGGGGATTTGATGAGGAAAACCATACAGCGAGGCAAGTGGCGTTGAAGGGAGTCATGGTCCGATTGAGCTCGGGGATTTCCTCGTAGGCCTCTTGGGAAGAAGTGTTGAAGCCGCGATTGCATACTCGGTCCATGTCGATGGGCTCCATCATAATCTGAAATATAAGTTAAAACCATGGATACATTAAAAAGTTTCCCATTCACCTTTATTTGTCAAGATCCTGAACCTTTGGAAATTAGATTCAAACATCAATTCCCTCTACTTATAAAAATTGAATACTAGAAAATTTCATTGGAAATTCCCTTTTGTTATTCGTCTAAATCTTATACACTGATTACATTGGGAATTCCCACTCGCTGTTATTCGTCTTTTCGGATCTATTTCAGTGTATCCGTATCTAAATGAATTTCGCCAGTCTAGAATACGGAATGGACTGTTTGTGTCGGGGAGTAAGTCCAAAGTCAATTTAAATGCGGAAGTCTCAACACGTTCTCGCGCGTGTGAGTACACTACCGTACCCGAAGGGCGGAGGAGGGAAGGTCGCAATTACTGATTCCAGCTCCGTCCTGTTACGTGTACTGAAGACAATGCAATATATAGATCAAATGCGGAACTGCACGTGCGGGGGACAAAACGAAGACAGAAATCTCAAAGATGACTTTGAGTCCTCCGCATCGTTTCCTCGCCGGGGGGAAAGGCAGCTTCAATTACGGTTGAATTGGGAGGAGGGAGTGAAGTGAGAGATGACAATTGAGATGGGGGATGGAGGCTGAGTGCCGAGTGGGGACACCGACCACGATTCTTCAAAAGGGAACAGGACAGAATACATTGATGAAGGAGCTAACACCAAAGCCATCCGAATATACTAAGGATCCAAGATGGTAATGAGAAACGAAGATCCTTTGGACGCCCAAATGTGAATCCACGAGATAACGATGAAATTCTCCCTGTTCGAGAAGGAGACAGTGATGTGAGAGCAGAGAAGCACTTATGAATGTAATCGCATCAAGGGGCGATGAGAAAGAGGGCGGAGTCCCCCTGAGGAGAAAGACATCCGCTATAACGTTTCTCATCCCGCCTCCTTCTCCTTCCTCAGAACTCAACCCAATCAAACCACGACATCTCCGGATGCAGTGATGTTCTCACAAACATTATCGGATTTGCCCTCATTTCAATAACAGTTCCTCTTTAACAGACTAATTGAAAAACCAGCAAAGCCCAGAAAGCGACAATGGGTTCATGTCTGGGACATAGGCAACTGTAAATAATGTTCGGGAAAATATTTTCAGAGAACAAAAGAAGCTGAGAGTGCAGTTCGGCCCATCCTCTGTTTTTTTCCGATGGTTCCTGAACACCTTCATGACGGCGTTCGAGTAAATTAACAAGAGTGCATTGCATTAAATAATGATGAGTTGGGGAGGTAGACCCGTCTGTTTACGTTAACTAAGAGAACGAACGTTCACGGAGACTTCCTTTACGGCAAAAACAGTTCTTCCCAGTTTCCACGTAGCAAGAAAGAAGAAGGCTATGTTGCTTAGGTACGGTAAAGGATAGAAATAAGGAGTCGTTGAGAACCAGAGACCACGGGAGATATTCCAACTTATTCTCACAGTGTTCCAAGACATTGAACAGTTTGTAATGGAAGTCTCACGCTGCAGAATCAAGCATAGCGAGAAAATGTTCGATCGGTGAATATATGAAAGAAGAGAGGAGACAAGTAGTAAATATAACCCACGCGCTGTTCCGATCAGCAATTGGCGTGTTGGTTGTTCGAGGGAGATCGGG
>JACMIG010001828.1:2084-15944 GCA_014805385.1 Levipalatum texanum
CCCCCCCCCCCCCCCCCCCCCCCCCCCCCCCCCCCCCCCCCCCCCCCCCCCCCCCCCCCCCCCCCAATATCCTCATCGAACTCACTTTCATTTTGCAATGCAATGTCTTCAAAGCTGTCGGATTGCCGTAGCACTAGTCTTTAATTGCTTCTATTTGGATGAAACATAATGATGATTCCAAGATTGATATTTCAGGCATTCCACAGCACAAGTTCACCTTCACGTCTCTCTTCCCGCCTGTCAACATTGAGAATGTCCTCGCGGAGTGGCTGACCAAGGAGGTGGGAGGGGGTGGAGGGAAATAGGATAGGAGTAGGGACTAGAGAAGGGGTCGAAGAAACCAGCTGAATTCAGGCGTTACAATAGTCAATATTATAGCTCATTGGCCGAATGTCAACGATGAAACGATGTAAGCTAGTGGAAACTAATTTATTCAGAGCGTCTCTTAATTCTACTGCGCGGAAACTGAGAAATACGTCCGTGTGACGTTCTTCTTCAACGGAGAAAACGAAAAGCACTAAGAGGGAGAGGAGCGGTGCCTCGTGCCCAGTCCTAAGGTACGGAAGAGCGTTTGGGCTTTTGACTTTTAACGAGTAATTTCTTATAGCGACAAATCAATTTTTTGTACCGGATCAGTAGACTGATTGCGTCGGAGTACACAATACACAATTGAGTACGGTAGATGCGGGAATCCTTTGAATTGAAGTTTGCGATAAGACAAAAGCCTCACGGAAATTATCAGTGAACGCGGAGAATTGGAGTTTGCGCAAAAGGTCGCTGCATTGAACGGTATGGGAATACCCGGCGATTTGGAGAAGCACACTATTCTCTTAACTGGGGAGAGACGGCGATAAGACAATTCCATGCAGCTACGTAGTACAAAATACACACATGTAAAAGAGCGACATGATGGCTCCCGAAGAGAAGGGGGTGGAATGCAGGGATATTTGGGAAATCCCGTCGACTTGGAGTTGCATTCCATGCGAATAGCGCACAGGTCCACTATTACGGCAATATGATCTCGAGACGTGCTAAAAATAGTTCAACAAAACCACTACCAAAAGCCTAATATTGGCTACCCAGACGGGAGTGGAGTACGGTGACGCAGGAAATATTTTCGGTATTTCATCCCCGCCATCTGAAGTGAACTTGGCGAACGATATTTTTCCTGCATGCAGGGAAAAGCGAACTAGGCGAAATGCAGTTTTATCCCATGCAAATATTGCGCGCATTACGTAGAAATGACAATCCACTCCTGGAACGTCTGTAGCACAAAAGACCCACTTACAAACAAGAGGATCCCTATGTCCGCCCCCAGGGGGACCAATTGTGCACGCATTCACCTGTTTCCGAGAGGGAGGGAAAGAGTATTGGATTGGGGGAAGGGGTGAAACAGCGAGGACCCGGGTTCGTAGGAATATTGGGAGTGTCTCACAATCAGTGTATCGCTAAAGAGTCAGCAAACATGCAAGCACTATTTTATTTTGCCCGATATCAGTATCTGGTTCTGCGCGAAACAGCTCTGAGACGGGTTCCGAAAGTGAATCCTGGTGAATCGAGGTTTCACAATGAGTTTAACACAAATCTTAGCAAGTTGGTCAACGATGTTGTTCTTGTTAGTAAGTCATCATCGTCATAATCGAAGATGATAACTTGCTCTATCGCCATAGAACATTCAAAATGCTGTATGTTGATTGTGAGAATAATCGCAATTTATTTACACGAATGACACGACGCAGCCGCGACCCACGGCTTCATTGTCATGGTGACGACAGATCCCGGAAATTCGGAGAAAATGATTGCCCCGATGCAGGGAAACACACTGCGCACACATGATAGGAGAGAACGGGTTTAATTAAACCCGGATAAGGAAGTTTTTCAAGGAACCAGGAGCTTTCACGTTGCGCTATGCCAATTTGAAAAAGAATTACTGTCGCTTCTAATTCTAGCAGTTTATGTCACTTTCAATTGAATCAACATCAAACCACGTTCAAAGCAGGAAAATGCGGTTAATTGCAGAAATCATGGAGTTTCCGGGCATAATTTGGATTTCGATTACATCTAATTGAACGCAAGATAATGACAACTCCTCTACTTCTGGTCCCTTCACGTGCTCCTCGGACAAGTTCTGGTTCATCAACCCTGCAGGTGGGCTATTCTCACTTTTTGTTTTGTGAAATTGATTCGCAGCGAAGTGAAACCACGTGAGTCCTTGACGAGGGTCTCGGATATTTCAATTGACTCTTGCTCATTTCAATTGTTGACTTTAGGTCTTTTTACCATTCCATAATCTTATTGTCAGATCGACCGGAGGCTCTGTGCGACGTGGCCCCGACGCTTTTCTCTCCCCCTTTGCAGCAACGTACGACCTGCAGTCGGAGATGCCGTCGGCCGGCCTTACCGATACGAAAGCCAGGTACTGATCTTTGAACTTTGTCTTTTATGAAGTACCTCGCTTTGATCTCACGATCCTTTCAGGCGATCATCTCCGGCACTCTCCCATTCATCATATGTAACTTCGCTCCGCCCGACATGGTTGGACACACGGGAGGCTACGAAGGGACTATACTTGTGAGTGGGAGGGGGAGCGTAGTTGATTGAGGAGTGGATTGGGGAGACGTGATACAGCGATGAGAAGGGTTTAGGAAGACTTCGCTATTGGACGATACATAAAACGGCGATACGTAGGGTGATGAAAGACAGAAACGTCGGGGTCTCCCGTAAGACCCTTTTCGAATAGCATCTTCTCGAGTGCGAGCCCTCGCCCTTCGTCCGAACCGTCGTACCACGGGAAAACCTCATCAACTCGAGAAATGCTGGTGACTTCTCATAAGGTCCCAAGATGTCCAAAATGTAACCTTGCAATTCGACGTCTCACCAAGGACATATTTGAATGGTAATCAACTCAACGTCAATAGCCAAGGTATTTTCGTTTCCATTCAAAATGAAAAAAGAAAGAACGTATGTTTATCACCGTGGAAAGACGAATGACTCGCAATCCGCAGTAGTTCCTCGTCCAAAATACGGAGAAGTGTCGGGTTCCGAAATTCTAATCGCTAAACTTTTCCAGTTGATCTGGGTAGTTGACGATTTGAGAATGTACAACTTTATCAACAACACATCAGCGAGGTGCCGTCGCATGCAAATGCGCAGATTTTCATACAACGCCCTTTTCAATCATCTCGACGAGGAGACCGCGCTCTTTTCACCATGCGAAACGCGTGATAACTTTCCGTTGAGCTTATGACGACAAAGCAATATTTTCTTTCGTTTTGTTTTGCACATATAACGGCAGCACGATTGCATAAGAATTCACAATACACAATTCAAGCGCTAATGGGGCACGTGTTCACCTGTTTCCGAAATTCATGGAATAGAATTGTCTGTTGCTATTGGGAGACCGAGGCCAATATGTATTGGCGAAGACGTAAAATGTATTGGCGAAGAAACAGCGATATGCCTTGTTCGATTTGTTTTTGAGGGATTTTCTTTTACAAGGCGGACGATATTTTTCTGGATGTGCCGAAACCGGCGATATGAAGTAGTATCCCCTTCAAATATTGCGCGCATTGCGTAGAAATGACAATTCCTTCCTGTAACGAAGCACAAAACACCCACTTATAAAGTTCCAAATGATCATGAGATCTGTAGGATAGATGATGGATAGCGTTCATTCCATTTTCGCCATTTTTATTGCAATGATGATGGCCAGTGCGCCGGACAGACACACAAGGACAGGGACCTGTGGAAAGTGAGTAAAAGGTGCTCTTCACGGCATCTGCCATGAGTGAATAGGACCCAATATCCCGTTTTCAATGGAGAAAGAAACAGATCGTACGGAATCATTTATGAATGCGCTTGGAGTTGCAATTATACACTAGTATATAAGAGGGGTGCAACTACTAAAAACTTTTTTCAAAATAACAAGTGTTTATCGTGAACCGCGAAAGACAACGTAAAACGAGAGACGCCGACAGCGAGAGAGGAGACGCAGAGGAAGAGAAATCTCTCGTTGTCTGCGTCTCTCGTTTTACATTATCTTTCGGGGTTCACGATAAACACTTGTCATTTTGAAAAAAAGTTTTTAGTTGCACCCCCCTTATATTCATGAATGTCATCATGCGTTCTTCGTTTTTTATTGGAATATCAAGGGAGTGGCACTGCAATGCACCGGGAAAGCAATGAGACTTTCGTGCGTCTTTCGAGCACGGATGAAATATCATCGAGGCACTGATCGTACAAGGCATCGGTAGCCTGGCCCGTAGGCATGTACACTTGGATCAGTCTTAGGATTAGCCCCCCGGAGGCATTCCCGAAGGCTGGCCCATTGGCTCGCCCGCAGGCACGGATGTCGATAAATGACAATCTCTTGGACACTTCACAATCGCGAGATGTGACGGCGGTGCCTGATTCTGAAAGAGAGACGTAGGAGATACCTGTCCAACATTGGATCCGGATGATCCGTCTAGGTAGCAGGATATTACCCTCATCAACATGACGACTCGCAAGAACACAATAGTACGTTGAGGGGGTTTGGGTTCTGCGGGAGGAAGGACGTGGGGAACGGTAGAATTCTAATGCATAGGCTATAAATGGTACAGGGCGGGAGAAAACCCGGCGACTGAGAGTAGCACATAGTTAATAAATTACGATAGTTGCGTCGTAAGGCAATAGTTCGTCGCTATCGACTATCGACTACTACATAATTGGTGTGTTTGTCTGTCCGTCTGGTTGTACCCAGTTCACCTACGTTGAAACGCCAGGTGAACTGGGTAATTTAGGTTCGACTCGCGTTTTTTTCGCCCGCCGACACAACTTCCCAGGGAGATACAATACAACGACCCGATAGAAGCAAAATGGAACCTCGGGACCTATCTAGGAAGTTTTCGGAGGTCGAGACGAACAAAACAAAAAAAAATTGGCTCATTTGGACCTTTCCACCCGAAGTTATGACCACTTTTAGTTTTCGCTTTTTTTTCTGTATCACTTAAAGTGTCACGCTGAGACCGCTCAGACTTACGCTGTTTAGCGCCAGTGGCATTTTGGCCATATCTCGCTATTCCTTGGAGCAAAGTAGCTCATCCATAGTCGTTTTTTGTAGCTCTCGATCTCAGCTACATGCAGGTTATGGTTTTTTACGAATAAGCCTAGACTTACGCTGTTTAGCGACATCGAGCTCGACCAGTGGTGGGTTCGATCCCCGCCTGAGTCAAAAGTTTTGCTTTACTTTGTGGGTGGTCAGGAAGTGTTCTAGAGTGGTTTAGAGTTCTTCCTCATGTAGATGAATGATGAATAATCGATTTTCGGACAATCAATTATCGATTTTTCGGGAGTTCAATCCCCGCCTGGGGCAAACTTTTTGCTTTTTTCTTTGGGTGGTCAGGAAGCATCCTGGAATGTTTCAAATCACTTTTTATGGAAGATCAAAGAGCATCTATTGATTTTCGTGGTTTCAATCCCCGCCTTGGGCCGAACTTCTTGCTTTTCTTTGTGGATGTTATGGAAGCATCCTGGAGTGGTTTAGAGATCTTCCTCATGGTAGATCAAAGATCAATTATCGATTTTTCGGACAATCAATTATCGATTTTTCGGGAGTTCAATCCCCCCGGGGGCAAATTTTTTGCTTTTCTTTTTGGAGGGTCTGGAAGCATTCTGGAATGTTTCAAATCTCTTTTTGTGGAAGATCAATGATCAAGTATTGATTTATGGGGGTTCAATCCCAGCTAGGACCGAACTTTTTGCTTTCTCGCTGGAGGTTCAGAAAACATCGTGGAATCTTCCTGGCCTCTCCAGTGTGAAAGATCAAAGACCAATTATCATTTTTCGAGGACTTGGCTGTATTGTCACCGAACAGCCCTTTTATTTACGGATCGTATTTGAATGAAAAAATTGCAACCAATTGCAACAATAAAAGATCGGAAATCTCTATCTCTATGGGTCTAACGGATTATAGTTAGACGCTTTATTAGCTAGCTTCGCGGCAAATAAAATTGTCGTCAATTTAGGTTCGAAAAGATACTAACAGAATAAAAGAACTGAAATCATTTCCTAGTAAAATGCAGAAAAAAACCTAAATTCGCCGAGATTATAACGCGGAGCGTTTCAATCAGGTTTCTTGGGCGAACAAGAATGTATCTGAATGAGAATTCCGCATTTCAACCCAGCTTGTGTGTTTTTCATTAGCCATTCCACAGTACTGTGCTTCTGTCTAATGTAAAGCATCTCTCTAGACTGAAACACAAAGGTACCACAGTACATCCGGAACGCGAAAAAGCAATGAGCGTATCTTAAAACAGCTCTAATGCATCCTCAAATGGATACTGTAATCTCGCGAAGAATCTCGGCGAATTTAGGTTTTTTTTCTGCATTTTACAAGGAAATGATTTCAGGTCTTTTATTCTGTTAGTATCTTTTCGAACCTAAATTGACGACAATTTTATTTGCCGCGAAGCTAGCTAATAAAGTGTCTAACTATAATCCGTTAGATTAGCACAGGGTGCACGCGTATTCTGAAGATTTGCGGTCTTCAATTTCAAACCCGGCGACTTTAAGTTACTTGCCGTTCATGATTTCCGGGAGATGCGCTAGACGACAATACCTTTTTCCTAAGAGCCCTTAAATATTATACATACAAGTGTCTAACGTTGGGTCATGGGTCATTATTGTCAGAAGCGGGGTACGGTAGCACAAGACGTGCGCCACAGTACCCCTCCCTCCATCCACCGTGTCCTTTGTGGTCCCAACTCCCTCGCCGGCGATCATAACCTCGTCACTGGATGATGCCCATTGGCTTTGATTTTATAGTTGTTTTTTCTACAATAGCCACCAACATCGTATTGTCATGATGAAATAGTCGGAAACTTTCTTATCATCCTAATATTAGTCAATGCGAAACAATTTATGATATGCGCTGCAACTGCGCTGTGTGAATCAAAAAGGACTGGGAGCAAGCACGCCAAGAATGGAAATAATGTGAGCTATTGTCGGCGGAAAGAACGTTCAGGACAATTCGATCATCGCACTGCGATCTCTCTCCACCGTTCTCTTGTTGTCTGGCGGTCAGAGACGAGTGTACTGTGGAGAGAGATCGTAGGCGGCGGTGAGCGTATTATTGTCCGGAACTTTTATTTCGCCGACTATCACCAACCATGTTAACAACCGGCCAGCGATTTCTATTCAATTATTGATGCAGTGCTACGTCAATGTAACGGGAAAGCAATGAGGATGTTGAGTTAAAAAATGTGCAATTTCCAATTCAGATCTCTTCGCGATTCCAAGGAACTCCGTGTCCCCAATCTCTACGTCCACTTCTATGGAGACTGCAGGCTGGGAAGCCCCGTATATAATTGCTAAACACGAAATCTGGTACCCAAGTTTTTCTTAATGCAATTGCGATTGCAAACCCGGCGACTTGGAGTAGCACTCCTTTCACATTTTTGGAGAGTTGCTCCGCATGACAATACGATGTTGGTGGCTATTGTAGAAAAAACAATCATAAAATCAAAGCCAATGGGCATCATCCAGTGACGAGGTTATGATCGCCGGCGAGGGAATTGGGACCACAAAGGACACGGTGGATGGAGGGAGGGGTACTGTGGCGGTGGACATCAGGAGGAGCAGCCCCACCTCCCGGAATCTCTCTCGCTCTATCTCTTTATATCGTGTGGATGGAGGTTTACGGTACCGAGGTGGATTGCAAATTGCTGAATTCCCTTTATCCCCGTTTCTGTTTACTTCATTACGTTCATTTCTGCGAACGAAACCCCCGGGAGATACGAAAGCGCCCGTAGTTTCAGTAAAATTACATCTATTGAGTGTCATAGCCCTTGATTCCCGAGGTTCCGGGGGTGAATGTATCTGATGGGGAGGGGAGGGATGGAAACCAGAGAAATACAAGGTGATTTGATGCGGCTAATATTTGATTAGATACCATTATGATCTTATTCATCGATGCTCTCCTCCCCACGACGGCATACAATCCAATTGCTTCAAATTAGTTCCTCAGTCCCTTCATCCTCGAGATTCCCGGGGAAAGAAATGAGTGGACAGACCCGACAACTAGGAGCAGCGTATCATTCAAGTATTCTGCAAAATGAGCTTAGAAATCAATTGTATCCCAACTTACAAATCTTCTACGGCGATCGACCTTGTTGGGCTCTGATTTTTATTGGATATCAACATGGTCATCCCCAAGAACACTCTGATACGTTGAGGGGACATGAGGTCACAAGGATACGGGCAAGGGAGTACGGTAGCGCGTGTAGTACCTGGAACCCAGAGAATTGTTGCACGCAAATGACAAACCTAGAGAGTTGACGTTGCGCAACATATGTGTAAATATAACAGAATGCCGCTTTGCGTTGATTTGACTCTTCCCGCTGCTTCTTGAAAAATTACCACTGCTAAGAGTCAACTGTTGGGTTCCGATGGCAGGGGGATGGGGGAGTGGGGTACTGCAGGTCGGGGTGTACCTATTTCAGGAGAATCCGAATTGCACATTTTTTCTGGAAGTAGGGAATGTCTACGAACCCGGTGACTTGGAGTAACATCCCATTCAAATATCCTCCATCTAATATTAACCTTTGATCTCGACATCCTTCAGGCGATCACCTCCGGCACTCACCATCATGTACAACTTCGCTCCGTCCGACATGGTTGGACACGGGCGTCTATGGGGCCGCCTTCCAGGTGAGTAGAGGAAAGCTTTGGAAACGATTCTAGCTGAGGTGACGATTAGTGAGGGATGAATCGTGAAGAGAATTGAGGAAGATGTGAAACAGAGATCAGCCGGGATGGGAAGGATATTGGGAGAGAGTACTAAATGAATTGTTTCCTATGAATACTTGCGTGTTTTCGCATTGCTAGGAGATGGATCTCCCTGGTTTGATTTGAAATAAAAAAAGGCCTTTTCAACGCAAGGACCATCCATGATTTCCAGGTCATCGATGTTGTCGAGGACTGTTATGCCGCGGATCAGACGGACGAACTCCTCAAGCCCATCATCCTTCAGATAAGGGGAACGTCTATTTCTGAAAGTGAAGAAGTGGTAACCAGGGAAATACCAGGTGATGTGATGTTGCAAGGATTTGACAAAGTGGATTTGTTTGAGCTTCATCAGTTGTCTTATAATGCGACGCGCAATCACCTGCATCAGTCGACGGACGTGGCGAGTGGTCGAAAACGCAGCACACGGCTACATTGCCATGAAAAAAGAAAATGATCGCCACCGATGCCACCGAATGCCACCGCATCAACATGGCCATCCACAAGAACGAACACGGCAATGCGTTCTCGTTGTGTGCAAAAAAAACACGAATAAATCTTGGAGGGATTGGGTCCCGAGGGGAAGGGGATGGGGTACGATAGGGAAGCACGACGGACTCAGAGATTTCTTGCATTCATATATCGAACCCAGCGAATTGCGGTTCCATTACATGGGAATATACCGCGAGGAGCTGTCGTATGTCAATTGCATTATGATGTTGTTTAGAAAAAAAGCTACTAATAGAAAAAGATCTACGGAGTTGGAGTGTGAGCATGATATTAAATTTTCCTCGGTGCATCAAATGACGTCGGAATACCCGGCGAATTGGCGGTGCACTCCGATCTCTCTTTTTGTACAGAAGCGGCTATAAAACAATTTCACTCATTGCAAAATTCACACGTATTAGACCTGCGACCCGAGTGGAATGGGTTGGAACACGAATGCACGAGATGTACCTTCAAGCCGTAGAATAGTAGCTCCTGCAAGATATCAAATTGTCGAGGTGAACTGAATAGGTTGTGAAAACCCGGCGACTTGGAGTTGCATCCCCTGTGAATAGACCGCGAATTGCTGATGTATGGCAATTTCGTATTGCCGACTAACTCAAAACAACCACTAATAAGAAAAATTGTGTGGCACGAAGGGAGAATGGAGGGAGGATAGCATGGAAATTTCCCGGGTGTTTCAAGTATTTCCGGTATTCAAAAATTTTATTCCCAAACCTGGAGATTTGGAGTTGCATCGCAAAATTGCCAGAGAGTTGCTTCTGCACACCAATACGCAGGCATGGACAAGAATATCAAATTTTTCGAATAACTAGGGCACTAGAAGGATGGGTTTCATTCTTGCTTCCTATGTATCCGTTCTACTAATACATAATCGTCGTTTTTGTGACGTTTTGTTGCACCTATCTATGACGTCACCGGTTTAATGACCTAAGTTAGAGGTATCATTATATAATAGGGAGTCCGCCTGGTGCAAAATATTTCCGATGAATATGGGACTTGTTTTTCCACATAGCAATCTCCCTGGTTGGGTCAGAATTCAAATTGCGAAATTTTTGAATTAAAAATACAGTAGTCGTGTATAACAGGCGGTCGACGTAGTCGTGGGCAACAGCCCATACAACGCCGCTGATCAAACGGACGAATTCCTGAAGCCCATCATTCTTGAGGTATCGGAGTTGGAAGGTGGCTGTATTTTGAAGTGGAGGGGAGAAAGAGAGGGATACCAGGCGATGTCATTCCGCATGAATTGGATATTAATTGAATTATAAATCGAAACCATAAACGCCATGCAAATTCACAATGCACAGCGATTTGGCATTCTATCAAAATCTTACATGAGCACCTTTTTCTTACCAAATCCAACCCCGCTATCGGCTATGAGCTTTCCGGCCTGTTTTCATAAGCACCCATCCACACACCCGGATGGACCCATATCAACCATTCGGCGTCCTTCAGAATCTTCGCTTTCAACGACGGCCAGATCGAAAACCTACCTCCCTGGTCCTCATATAATATTTGTGCTCTGACTTTACATGATCACGGGAATACAGGGAGTCCGGGGAATTGACGTTCGCGCATGAGATTAAATTTAGTTGTATGTGATGTTTGCATGGAGATGGCAAACCCGGCGGTTTGGAGTTGTTTCCCTATCAAATATTCCGGATGTTGCCGCAAGATGCCAATTATTTACAGCGACGTAGACATATCCACAAATAAACTCTCTAAAATCTGGAGTAAGTTAGAACGGAAGGTTACTATTGCCAAGAACCACAGCGGTGTAAATATTTCGCATCGTTCTTATTACAGAGCCCACTTTTCGCTTGCTGGATGGGACCTGTGATTGCCCAGCTTGCTCCCGTGAAGTTTCCGCGGGCATCCGGTAGATCAATCGGTCGCTAAGCAGCGCAAGATCGGAAAATTTTAGAAGGCAAGAGAGATGAAACCACCAAGGACAAGATAGGGCATCTTGGAGTGGATGGAAAAAGGGTTCCGTATCGAGGTGGATATAAGAGACTGCCAAATAAAAAATAACCTAACAGGTATTTATCGCGCACATAACACGCAATTCAGCTGGAGACCATGGAAAAGAAAAAATATTCAGCGGACTCCATACAAGTGTGCGCGACAGATACCTTTTTAATTAATTTTTATTTGGCAGTCTCTTATTTTACAGAAGGAGTTCGAGCAGTCAAATTTGCATTGATATATATGCACTTTTGGCCTGAGTCTGGTTCCAGACTCATCGTTTGGCCAAAAGTGCATATAAATCAATGCAAATTTGACTGCTCGAACTCCTTCTTGAAACTGCAGACTTGTTTTGCCCTGACTTTTGATCGCAACCATGTCACAATGTTTATTTCCACGGACGAGATCCCGCGGAGAACTGTAACGACCGGAATATTACGTTTCATCGGCTATTTGGATCAGATTGAAACACGTTCAACCATTGCCTATTTACCAAATGGCTGATGCAGGGATAGGATGGGTTTCATTCAACCTGAAAACGAAATTATTATTTCCGATTAATTCTAACGAAATTATTATTTCCGATTCATACTTTACTTGTTTCTCACATAGCTAGGAGAAGGATCTACCTGGTTTTGCTCGAAATCCAGTTTGCTTACATTACAAAAATATTTCAGTTCGTCGATGTGGTCAATCCCGCGAATCAGGTTAACGAATTCCCTCAAGACCTTCATCCTTGAAGCAAGTGGGATTAACTGAAGGGACATCGGGAGGGAGGAGAACTGGAAAGGGAAGGGGTGAATACCAGGAGTAGTAATGCAGCAGGCGTAAGTTAATTGGCTTAGTTTGTGGTTCTTCATCGATGGTCCGACGCTGCCCGCGATAAAACTACATCAAACGGTTTCTTCGATGTCTATCATCCTCGATCTTACGAGTTGCATCAGGGAATGGCGGACTCAATTCCTTGGAATGTGAGGCAGCAATAACTGGGGACATTGAGTCCTTGTCTGACGATAGTCCAACTGCAGTGAGGGTTCAGGGGCGCAATAAAACCGTTCACCTCTTTCAAACACCACTGTAATGAGGAAAGTATTCCAGGGACACGTCACCGACGACCGACCCGATTTTCCTGCAGCAGACACTCGACTTCCTCGACAAGAAGGGACACGGAAAACTGGCTACGATCGTGGGATGGTGGATTTCAATTTTATGTAATAAATCGTCTCTTTATCATGTTTTACATTTACACACCTCATTTATTACGACTCTGCTACGGCGATCCTACAGGTTGGCGAACATTTTTTTCATTGTCTCCAATGTGTTTTATTGTCATTGGACAGCCAGGCTACTATGTACTTTATCGATGGCCTCTATCGGAATGTCTGCACGAGCGTCAGATACAGTGGAAGCTCGACACGCTAAAAAAAGGCCTTATCATTGCGTTGTAAGCGGACCCTCCATCTTATTCTTGAGTGCGATTAATGAGTTGCGAACATTATTGCCGTGCCGGAACGTCGATCATGCGGGATTCTTCGTCGAATATAAAAATTTCATCTCATTTTCTGGGGACATTGGATACGGACGACCCGTCTACCAGGATATTGTGCGCATCAACATGGCCATTCGCAAGAACACCCTGGTACCTTGAGGGGGATTGGGTGTCGATGGGAAGGAACCGCGGGTACAGTAGCTAGGAGATTTTGTGTTTTCAAGTGGCAATCCTCCAGAATTGACGTTGCGCCCTATCTAAATGCATCGGGATGTTGCTGTACATTGATTTCAAATCTTCTTGCATTTGCAAAATAATCCCTAATATAACTCATATGTTGAGTCACAATGGGGGGAGGGGGAAGTGGGGGTACTGTAGCTCGGGATGTACCAGATCCGGGAGAATTAGAATAGCACAGAATTTTGCGGTGCGAGAATTCCTACGAATTGGAGCCGCATTACGTGCAGCCATACCGCGAAACGGTGCTACAATGAATCATCTTCGCCGGAAATGGCCACATGCATGGCATTGTTGGTTCTGGTGTGGAGTTGATGGAATTACGGTAAAAGCTGGCTCCTTTCGATTGAAGTTTGTGCATGAGATTTAATTGCAGTTGCACCACTTTTACTGCATTTAGCGAGGAGGGCGACCAGTGTGCATTCTGTATTGGAGATTTTGTGTTTTCAAGTGGCAATCCTCCAGAATTGACGTTGCGCCCTATCTAAATGCATCGGGATGTTGCTGTACATTGATTTCAAATCTTCTTGCATTTGCAAAATAATCCCTAATATAACTCATATGTTGAGTCACAATGGGGGGAGGGGGAAGTGGGGGTACTGTAGCTCGGGATGTACCAGATCCGGGAGAATTAGAATAGCACAGAATTTTGCGGTGCGAGAATTCCTACGAATTGGAGCCGCATTACGTGCAGCCATACCGCGAAACGGTGCTACAATGAATCATCTTCGCCGGAAATGGCCACATGCATGGCATTGTTGGTTCTGGTGTGGAGTTGATGGAATTACGGTAAAAGCTGGCTCCTTTCGATTGAAGTTTGTGCATGAGATTTAATTGCAGTTGCACCACTTTTACTGCATTTAGCGAGGAGGGCGACCAGTGTGCATTCTGTATTG
>JACMIG010001829.1:0-17909 GCA_014805385.1 Levipalatum texanum
GATTGTTCACTGGCCTTCGTCCTTTGACTTCCTTTTCTTCGGCGATTTGCCGGTCGGTGATCTACAAATCCACGACAATATGCGGTCCGGGCTTACTTTTTTCTATCGTAAGGCTTACCCTGCAGGAGGCACTGTGATAGCCGGGGGACGTTGTGCCTGGAAAGGAGGCTACGTCCAAATAGGCTATTTATTATTTGAAAAATCGAATACGTAGCTTCGCACGATAGGAATAGGAGGATTTTGAGCCGATATTCTCTCATTTGGCATAGTGTGGGAGGGCGAAAGGGCTCATTTTGTTCACCGTTCTTTCACTCGTCAATAATTACCTGTTGGATGGGAGCTGCCAGCGCTTGAGCGACTTCCACGGCCTCGGTAGGGAAAGGGGTCTAAGGGCATCCATTAAATGTGGGGCTTGGGGACCTACGGAGTCGGAATTTGGCAACTTGCCAACGGAACTATTCATTATTTGACGAGTGATAGATAACAGTGACACAATTCATAGTGCACATGGTGCGAGATCTGAGGATTGGGCAAGCTTCCAAAATGGTGGCAGGTGCGAAATTTGAATTTCAAATTAGAAACAGATGCAAACTGACAGTGAGCGCATACATACCGTATGCACTCACTGTCAGTTTGCAACACCTTGTCTACCTCATAATCAGTCTACCGCTAGATCAATGTTGCTGCCGGTCCTTTTTAAATTGTATGGCATTAAATAGAGTCTTACGCGGTTAGATCGGATCTCGAGGTAGGTGTTCATGAGGCAGTCGTGCGTTAGCCTTTCGGATGCCGCGTAGTTCGACATGTCCCTGTGGCTCTGAGCAATGCGTCTATTTCTTCTTTTAAGTTTTTCTATTCTGAAAAAAAGCCCTCTCAATTCGCCCATTCCGTACGCCAAACGTTTCATCTGCTTCTTTCTGCTTTTTCTTGAGATCGATAATGTTGTCGATCAGCTGCTTCCTGTATCGGATGTCAGTTAGATAGCCAAGTACCATGGAAATAGAACCTGTGGCTGTTGGCGCTGTCGAAGTCAGCCTTGAGTTGGCGATTGGACGTCTTCGTGGCTTCCACCTTTTTAGTGGATGCCTCCCTAAAAATATTGTACACATATATATTTGAATTCCCAAAAAGTCTAATCTCTTCCCCACGTGTCTATTGCGTCGCACCAAAGAACTTGTAAATCGTTCCGCGTTCACATTGTCGTTAGCGGTTCCTACCTGCGAACTGAAACATTGGAACCCTTCGAGTTCTTTTGGGCATGAACCGTGCCCAAGCGAACTCGATGCGCTCCAACTTGATAGTTCACAGGTAGGAACCGTTAACGACAGTGTGAGCGCGGAACGATTTACAAGTTCTTTGGTGCGAACCAATACAGCCTTGAATGAAGGCTGAAGATATCCGACTATAATCATTCCACAGAAGGGGAATACTTACAGTTCCTTGGCGATGGCCGAGCACTTGTTCTCCTTGGCGCATAGCTCTTTTTTCTTGGTTCTCAGTAGCTCCGCCTCCAACTGCTGCGTTCCAGCTATCGAATTCGCTCAACAATGTATATTGTGGGTGAATATCGCGGAATAAACTTCGGCTGTCAATCGATTGTTGGAGCAGAATCTGCATCTGTTGCATATTTGCCAAACTGCAATTTCGGCATATTAATGAAGTGCAGACTGGAACTTCTTGGCACGAAGCTAATCTAAATGGGAGTCTTCCTCCATCCTGACTCCTTTTATGTTCTCCTTCTCCTCCAGGTACTCCCTCCCCTTCTTCGTTATTTCGGTTACCGAATTCCCGCTATCCGCAGTAACTTCCGCATTGGCCCTTACGTCTAGATACTAAACATCCAGTATTTGAATATGTCGGCGTATGAGCTTGTGCGCTCCCATGTTCTGGCCTATAAAGACAACTATATCGTATTCTCACTCAACGGTCATTGCTTCCAGCTGGTGAGAGTTGCTGACGGGTTCTTCTTCCGATTGGCCCTCGAGATGCTCCTGAGGTCAAAGACATTCATAAGGGATGGAAGACTGTAGTTACCTTATCCGCTTTCATCGCGACAGGTGGTTGCCAGTTGGCAGAGGACAGAGGATCGGCCAGACAAAGCGGGAGAAATGGATGAGGTCAGCAGATGAGGCCCGTGATATCTGTAAGCATAAACAGAAACACCGACAGTGACAAATGCGGGAAGGGAAGTGGTTCCAGCGGGCAACCGTCTCTCTGTCTCTCTCCTCCACCCTTTCTTGTTTGTCTCGCCATTTTCGCGTCAAATGCATTGTTAGCGTATTCCTCACATACAGTTAGCCACACGTTACGACTAATATCACGAAATATTTCGGACAACCAATTATTAAACGTCTACGAGATAACATTATTGTACCGCCCCCGCACCCCAAATCTATCTATAGATTCCCATTCCTGCGGCTATATTTCAGCTTGCTTCATATAAGCGTCCGCATGAAAAGTATAAATACTCCACAATCACTCAAAAATTGAATTTCAATTTCACACAAGTATTCACTAACCGGCACAAGTTAGGTTTGCGAGAGGGAATAGCTCTAACTGCGGGAAAATATTTACTACGGTAAGAGTAACGACGACGTTTACAATATCGTGATGGATAGGTACACAGTTATTAGAAGGAGTGCAGCGCACGCAGAACTACAAAATCATCGATGGGGCCGAGGAGAGGGAGAGAGATTGTAGGCAGGGGGAGGCACAGGGACGAGCAAGAGGGACTGTGAGATGCGAGAGTTGCCGAAAAATGGGCGGAGCGTCGACCATCGATTTCGATGACTGATGAAGTCATCGAGGGAAGGAGAGAGGGGAGAAAGGGGAGGAAGGAAGGGTGGAGGGGTGGAACTATACCAAGAGCATCCATGCGGAACCATTGATTGTGGTTTAGATCGGATATAGGATCCAGCTATAAGATGAGAATAAGGAGAATCATCGGCAGCTTCTTCAGAATATGTACTATTGTTTCCGACATGAGCCAAATTTTAGAAATTGCGCCACTATTTTATAATATATCGACTTTATTACAAACAAAACTTATACGGGGGGATCAATTACACAAATTATCCGATTCATGCAGCTTCTTTCGTGATTTGCACGGCCGAGTGGCACTTCCAGCAACATTTCTGAGTTTGGCACTTGAAGGTCATCTGAAAAGTTGAAATGATTTAGAACCAACATGTCTCACCAGATTTACCAGCAGCTTTTTAGGTTACTTAAGTCAAAGAAGAAAACATATTTAAAGAAACGACCAAAATGATGTCTCGCCTCATTCGTATCACAGACGTGTCGATGGTGTGTGCGGCGAGCGACGCTGTCGAACACTGGTCTCTTTGCGGCAGCGATGCTACCTGAAAAGTTGAAACGATAAGGAATCAAATTTTTGGATCAGACGTAGCGAGCCATGGGACATTTGTATATGATATTTTAGTCAAAAATGCTTTAGAGACGAAATGATGCCTAATTTTTTGAACGCATTACTTCTGATATTATCGGCTAACGTGTATAAATTCGAGTTCCGTATGCGACTGCAGAATCTCCATTGAAAACAGAGTTTCTCTCGCCCTCTTCGCTTTTATTGTTAGGTGCGAAAATAATACGAGTTTGGTCTGCCAGTAGATTGCGATGCCGCTCGGCACTGTCAGATTCAGGTCCACCCCGGGTCCCTGATCAGAGCGAAGATTTCGGAGTTCAAGCTCAGGAAGTTCTGCTGTAAATACGAATAAGTACGCTCAATCTACTGTGACCAACTCCATTGTGGTTCATCTCCAGCGTTCTTCTGCTGCTGCCCCTGTACTTGTGGATGGTGCTGACGACGAGCCGAAGGAGAATTTGATCGGATGTGGGAAGATTGAGAAGCGATTCCAGCCAAATCTTCTCCAGTACATGGAGAGGACGACAATACTTTTCATGAACCTTTATGCCTTTTTGTTCGGGAGACCGGGACCGTGTAGGGGTCCTCTCTGCAATCTTAGTTGTGTGCATCATCAATGAATATGGAAGAAGGAATAAAATGATCATTGGGACTTGCGAGCAAACACTTTCACGAGACACCAACAAGAAACGAGCCGAAGTGAGGAAGGATGGAGACGGGATTGGAGGGGCAGTGGCTGGGTCACCGAAGGTGAGAGAGTGGAGGAAGCGAGGAGAAACGGAGAAAAAGAGAAGAGGTACGATGCACACATGTAGCCGGGTTGAATCACCTCTACTCAGCTCGTTCATTTGCAGGTCAGCGACGAGTCGGGTTTTTTGATCAGTGCTTATAGCCTATATAAGTTATAGGAGGAATGAGGGAGGGAAAGCCGATGAACACGGAGAAAAACGCCTACGGCGAGGCCACCAAGTAGATTCAGACCCTCATCGACCAGCTCAAGACCAATTTACGGTGAATTAGGACAGGGCAGAGAGGAGAGGATCTTTGAGCACCTCGATAGAACTCGTCGTCGTCTTCGGCCGTCATCAATGATGACGGTAAGTGATATCGACCGCAGATTGATTCATTACTTCGATTGAAATGACTACCCCCATCCTATGTCGGGTCGGTTAATTACAAAGATCATTGGGAGCGAGTACCACAAAGTATCAACCCGAGTCATTGCCATGCGTTGTTTCTGCTCAACCACGCCTTGTCAACATGATTTATTCGGTTCTTGCATTTCTTCTTTTACTGCTAGAAGAACATCTCGTTCCAGTAACGCCAATCGTCCTCTGCAAGGATGTTTTCTGTATCAACTTTTAACATCCCTAAATACTTTCACGATTCAAATCGTAATATTTGGTTCCCAAAAGTCAGCCTTAATCCGTTTATTAAATTATCTCAATTCTTGTTCTAGTAGTTTTGGGCTTATTTTTTTTCTAAGTTTGAATAGTAGAGTTTGGTTGCCACAAGTGAGCCTGAATTCCTTTATTGGCTTACCGAGTGGTGCCGGTGGTTGATCATCCCCGAGCTCGTGCCTTCTTGAGGACCTATTCCTTGATGACCTTCGCCTCCGCGCGCAGTTCCTGATATAATACTTTTTATTATTACTTCTTCATGAGAGCTGGTTTATTTTCGCCCATTTGATTATCCCCCCTCATCTTAATTGGCCTGACTTGTCGTTATTCTTATTCTAGTATTTTTTCGCTTATTGTTACTATGTTTTAATGTTTAATGTGCCCGCCTGATTCTTGTCGCCCTTGTCCATCTTCGAGCTCCACTTTGAGAGCACCTTCTTGGCCTCGAAATCCTTGACGCGCTCGCTCTGAAATATAATTTTGGCCGCTCTGAAATATAATTTTGGCTCGCTCTGAAATATAATTTTGGCTGTGTTTTGCTAATTAATATTTACCTTCTCTCTCCTTCTTCCTCATTTTGTCCATTTTCCTCACATAGCTGTGAGGTACCGGCGATAGTCTGTTCGTCGGTATCATCCACTTGTCCCAGTTCAGCTCCTACATTCCCTCGTCTTCCTTGAAGCACTCCGAGTCCCTCATCGTCTTCTGGGCAAGTGCTTCCGGCCGCCAAATCTTCTCCAGTACATGGAGAGGACGGCTATACCACACTTCAAGATACCGTGTTTTTCCTACTTGTCGTAGAAGAAAATGCTTACTTTTTACTATCCTTTATGCTTTTTTGTTCGGGAAACCGGGACCGTTTAGGGGTCCTCTCTGCAATCTTAATAGTGTGCACCACGAATTAATATGGAAGAAGGAATAAAAGGTTCATTCGGACTTGCGAGCAAACGCTGTCACGAGACACCAACAAGAAACGAGTCGAAGGGAGGAAGGGAGGAGAAGGGATTGGAGGGGCAGTGGCTGGGTCACCGAGGGGAGAGAGAGGAGGAAGAGAGGAGAAACGGCGAAAAAGAGCAGTGGCACAAAGCAATTCCACGCGCGGTCAGACTGAATCACCTCTACTCTCTGTATCCCCTTTCAGTTGCAGGCCAGAGACCAGTCGAATTTCTTTTATCAGAGTCTGGCTTGCACTAGCTCTCAAAAGAAGCACCTCCACCCCATTCATCCTTTTTTGAAAAATTGATGAAAAGATGATGAGGAGTGGCGCATGAAATGAGGTGGTAGGGAAGGAGGGAAGAGGGAGGAAGGGGAGATTTGAAGGGAACGGCAGCGGCCACCCATCCCCCTTTTCGTGTGGAGAAGGTGAGGAGGGAGGGGGTAAGTGGAGAGAGATAAATCACGAGGAACGTACGATGAAGAAAAGAAGACACCAGCTGTGAGGCCATCAAGGAGATTCAGGCCCTCTTCGACAATCACATGGACGATGTACAGTAGATTTGAGCATGGGCAGAGGGGGGAGGATCTTTCAGCACCTCGATGGAACTCGTCGTCGCCTTCGGCCGTCCTCGCTGATGACGATAAGTGATAGCAACCACAGACTGATTCATCACTTCGATGGCCGTACCCCCCACTGACTGTACCCCCCATCCTATGTCGGGTCGGTTAATTACAAAGATCATTGGGAGCGAGTTCCAAAAAGTATCCACGGTGTATCACAGGAATCTTCACTTTCTTGTAACTTGCAACGCTACTCGCTATATCATCGGTTAGATGAGGATGCGTACAAACCGAAGGCATGAGGGAATGAATGTGTGGCAAGGGTTACGATCAGTTGAGTGTCCCTGTTGAGGACGAGAGAGGTGTGAGAATCACAATACAATTAGAATTAGCTAGGAGAAGTATATAAAGGCATGTGGGAAGGGTTGATTTTTTGGTGTGGGTGATTATTTTGCCGATCATAGAAGCACTTCGCCTTGGCTAACAGATCTGCCTCGGGACAATCTCCGAATGACTTTGCTTGCTAGTTCCGCTCCTTCTCTTATCGTCGTCCTTGGAATGCATAGCTCGATCCTGAATAATTTGATCCTCCTTACATAAATAGACTTGCCTCGAGAGCGTCTGCTCCAGTTTTTCTTCTCTTCGTGCTTCAGAACGACGACGGAAGCTGGACCTAATCATTGGGCAAAGGCAACACTGAAAGACAATGCTCAAGTGATTGTGTGCGTTGCTTACCTGGCACAGCGGAACAATAAGCTTTCCGAGGACAAAGTAGGATCCAACAATAAGTGCTCCCGCAATCATGATCTTTGCAAGATTTTGGGGCACCGAATCTGAAAATCCTCGTTGACGACTTTCAAAGTCATAAATGCTACCTTTCTCGCTCCATATGAACGCTAGGATATCTCCGACCAAACGAGTAAAGAAATTCATGAGAGTTTCTAGAACGTTGCTGCAATCAGGGCAGTCTCCAGTGCTAGATTCGCTTCTGTCTTGAATTTCCTTCTCCCCCTGAAATATATCCAAAACATGCATTATTTCTCGGCATACCTCTGGTTCCTGGTACGTGTATCCGACGTCTTTGCAGATTTCCTTGTGCGGATGACCAGCCGGGCGGATGCAGACTTTTTTCTTTCCATCCCCAATCTGTGGAAGTAGTAATAATAACTGTGGGATTATCAATTGTCCTACCGATGCTGGGAGATCTATTCTTGCATTATCTGCCGCCATCAGGGAGAAGCTAAAATTCTAAACGGGATATTTTATGAATACAGTTTTTTTAAAAAAATCATTACATTGCCGTTATTCAAATGAACATTGCCATGTATCCGCCCTGTCGCATTGCGAAGGACGAGTACAAGACTCATGTTGCTGGACTCGATGATTTGTCCTGAAGACAGTTCGATCGTCCTTTCGTGAAGAGTAGATACTCACCGTCAAAGTCGTCGATGTGCGAGTCGTTGTATAACAATTCAACTTTGTCCTAAACGCAATCTCCACAATTTAGTGCATCTTGCCTTACTATGAGCGTCAGTCGCAATTCGTGGACATCTCTTGTTTCCACTTGAAGCTGGTGATTAATCTTCTTGATCGACTTAATCCAATCGTGCGTATCTTCGATTCTTTTCGGCAAGTGCTCCTCGTAGTTCGTAGCTTCCTATAATATTGCAGAGATTCATTTGTGTTGCGATTAGAACTAACTATGCCGCTGAAAGCGTACGTGTATTTATGATTCGGGCAATCGTGAACCTGAATCATTGATCTTGTTCTGGATGGCAAAGTAGCAAACCTGGGCCGTGTGCCAGTCATTGGAGCTGTTCTTCAGTGAATAGGGCTTGTCCGCACTGAGACGTCGGAACCATCCGAACTTCATGGGGCTGAAAATGTGTGCATTTAGACTAGCTGTTCAACTGATCAGCTGACTCATCGCCGTTGAGGCCATTAATCTTCCGGTTTCCTTCTCGAACGACAACACTCCCATCTCCAATGCCGTCATCGAGTAGATAGAGTCCGCGAACTAGGTGGCTGTGCGGGTTGAAATTGGGTTGCGTTTGCAGCAGTACCGATCCCACCATCTGCTCACTGAGCGACGTCGTGGTTGTGTAAGGAGGCAGGGGATTACTCACCTCGTTTCACCGAAATTGACTTGGACAGATTGATTCAATTGTTCCTTCCATTGACCGTTGACGTGCTCGAACGCGGAGTATTCGACTTCCGCGAACTTTGTACATGTGCCGAGCTTCATCGCGGAGAATGTCTTGCCCTGTGAAAATGAGAAACTAAAATTAAAAAAGTAAAGAAACCACCATAGCTTTGATCTGCACATCGCAGCAGACGATCGGCGTTTTATCTGCGGGGCATCCTTGATGGGGACGACCCGCGTGGAAGGTACGATAGCACGAGTTCTGATTGCCCATGGAGAGAGTCACAGGGTGAGCTACCTTGTCGGAACACGGACTGTTGTTACTCGAACATACGGAGGCCTTTCCGCACTCGCACATGCAGTTGTGGCCCATTTCGGGAATTGCGAATTCATACTGCCGGATGAACTGAAGGATCGCACATTTTAGAGTCTACATGACGAACTTACGGAATACTGGTGGAAGACGCGAACGAAGGTTAGCGTGTGTAGCCATTTGACTTTATTCGGTGGATTATGAAGTTGAGCTGATTGTTCTTTCGATGGAAGAAGCTTGAAGCAGATTGTTTCGCCCTCCCTAATGTTAATAGTCGTGATGTCTTGATTGCCTTGCGAGCCTGGAACTTCGATCTGTTAGCATTTCTCATCATCTTTCAATCACCATGAGGTAAGCTGCAGTGTCTTGGTTGAGTCGACTCTGCGTTGTGGACAAGCACCGATAGGACGAGGAGAAGCATCTCAAAGCAATATCTTATAAAGATGAGAAGAAATGAGCGAAAAGAAGTTCGAAGCTTAAAAAGTGAAAACGGCTGTTGACAAGAATCATTAAATAGCTTCCCGCCGTGATAGCGACCGCAGATTGCTTCATTACTTCGATGAGTGTGACTGTACTCCCGTCTTATACCGGATCGGTCAGTTACAAGATCATTCAGTTATACATCGTGTAGCATTGCTGTGATTCATAAACCTCTTCAGCGTATCTTTATCATCTAGAATTTACAACGTCAACTGCGGTGAGTCTGTATAATTATAAGGAAGTGAAAGTAGCTCCCTATTTTGAAAATGGCAGTGAGTCTATAAAGAGAACGATAGAGGGAAGAGAATCACAATACAATTAGAATGAGCCACCGGAGGAACAACCGAAGTTGAGGTTGTCCGTATCGGAATGAGTATTCAGGGAAATTAAATATTATAAGCAAGTGAAAGTAGCTCCATATGTATATTACAACGCAAGATCATTAATTAATGCACAAGCAAGATGTGACAATGTTTTGATCGATATAATCCAAATCCCTCCCGAGTTGAATTCGAGATACGCTTGCAACGGGAGTTATACACTGAAAGGAGTTGCACCTTTTACGAGATCGTAGATTATTTCCTTCGCTATCCGGTAGCAAAAGGTCATTAAGTTCCGCCTATTGATTGAAAAATCGCGATCAATTTGTTCATTTTGAAACTACTCGCCTCGCGGGAACTTGACAATGAGAAATCTCACTGTGAAAATGAATCAGAGACGTTTTCGATTCCTTATGTCCTGGTTGGGCGGAATTTTTGAATGCGAAATCAAAATTAAAGAAGGACTGGCAGCCACTTTTCCACTCTTAATGGAGTGCATTTGTCCATACGTCGACTTTTGGAAATCTCGCATTTGAATACGTCGACGTATGGGCAAATGCACCCGCATTAAGAGTGGCAATTTGCATCGAAGTTGCTGCCAGACCTTCTTTAAACATTTCTTCTGATCTGGGTTCAAAAGTTAATTGCACTTACGAGGGTATGATGAATCCGGAGATGAAGTCAGTGTGCCATTCCGTGTCGATCTCGGGATCGGAGGAGGGCGCGCCGTTGACGAACACAAAAGTCACGTCGACCACCTCAAATATAATGGAATTCAGTATCCATCTAACATAAATATATGAGCCACAATTTCCGAGCGTACATGCCGGATTGATTACTCAAGACGAGACTTCATTTTGGCATCGTGCCAAAAAGTTGCAAAGTATTTCTTACCGCTTTGAGTACTGGTACTGCTCTCCGGAGGGTCGGAGGAATGTCCAGATCCTTTATCTCCTCGAGCAGTTCGCTGAGGAAGTAACGCTCCCCCGTTGGTCCCCGTCCTTCGTAGATCTTGTTGAGGAGACGAGTGAAGTAGGCCTTCTCGACGTCCGTCGCACGGCGGACACGGCCTTCTGAAATTATTCATAATTTTAAATTTCCTTTACAATGCTCCTTAAGGTCTATTGCGGGGATTTCCGATAGGTCGTCATTTGAGAAAGAGGCGACAAAGCACCTTTATCTCACACGCTATGATTTTCCCGACGACGATACTTAACCCTTCTCGTGTTTTTCTTCCCATTCTTTTATGAAGGGTATGAAACGACGCTACAAGTGGCGGCTAGTGCGCAATGATTTTTTAATTGATCGAAATGTCTATCTTACTGTCATCGAAGAAGTAGTTCCATGGGCGGTTTCGCGCGTGCTGCAGGAAGTCCTCGAGGCCTTCTTCGAAGTGGCTGAAATATCGCGACTGTATCGACTCTAGAGTCTCTTCCAATTGTCTGGAACCAATGTGATTCAAATCATTTATTTCAAAACTGGCGCGTTGCGAATATTTGCAATCCGAACTTTGATTGCGTCGTTGTTTCCATAGTAAAGCCTCTTGGTTCTCTTCGAATACCTGGCAAATGCCTCTTCCTGCTCCTCCCTCGTCAGCCACGTGTACTCCGACTCGGTTCCACTGATCAACGAATCTGCCTCTGCCACCAGGCGAGCCTTACGTGCTGCCTGAAAAAAGTTATAATTTGATTCAGTATGTATATCGATAACATCTAATTTCCACGAAAGAAAGCACAAACGATGAGAGCGTTCTTCCGCATTGGATTACCTCTGGACCTCGGGCAGGGGCTCGTCGTGGATGGACACCTTGACGAGCGCGCCCTCGAGCTCGCGGAGATGCGCCATGTCAACGGCGGCGATTGGGATCTCCTGAATTTGTGAATTATCTAAGTCCAGCGGAATGTCAAATTTCCATGGCACAACTATCACGAGCAATTTCGAACTCTTTTTGGTCTCAATTTTGGTTTCATATTCAACACGAGGCTCTAAATGCATTCACTGAACAGTATCCATGAGGTCATAAAATGGTTACTTTCTGCATTGACACGATGCCGCCATGCGAAACCCAGAGTACGACAAGTTTCTGACCTCGGATTGCTCCTTCTCCTCTTCCTTCTCCTTCTCCTCCTCATCGTCTTCCTCCTCTGCCCTCTGCCGATTCACGACGGCGTGGGCACTCTGCTGCGCGGCACTGTCCTCGGCATGCTAAAATTCGAATTTTTGATACTTCTAGTTCGGGTGTCATCCAGTATCATTTAAGTTTTCAACTAGCTTTCTCAACTTTCTCGTTAGAAATGCTGAATGAGATTCAAAATTCGTAAATTTATTTTTCTAGTGGTCGTTATGCCTTTTCAATGGCCGTCAATGGGGTGGTAGGTTAATTTTTAAAATAAATGCGACAATTATAACTCTCATGGTGCTCGACAATAGAATTAGTTCGGTCCTCGATAATACTCACCATGGCCTGTAGGACATCGAGAAGGGCGCTGCGCTTCTTGAACAACTCCGCGTTGAACCGCTCGAAGTTGTCCTTCTCGAAGGCTGCGTATTGGCGGATGAAGTCGTCGTTTGTTACGGCGCGAGTATCTGGAATGCCGAATTTATTCTATTTATTACCTACTCTAAAATCTATGAACTATTTTTTTTCTATTTTCGTTTGTTTGCTTCTGCGCATATTACGCGTATTCTGAATGATCCACATGTTATTTAAAAATCGATAAATCAATATCGGTTTTTTTCATAAAACCCGATCAATAACTCACCATTCCGGCGTCTTCGGACCTTCTTGAGGGGCGGGTCTTCGGCCGTGCACTCGCCCAGGACCTTTCCATAGTCGAGTGACCGATTCTCCGCGGAATCCTCTGGAAAGAGCAACCCATGTTTCCTATGAATATTTGCATCGATCCATAAACGAATTTCTAAAAAAAATCATCACTCACCAGTTACGCCACGCACTAATCAATAACGTCAAGTTCCTAGTCAATAATTCGAAAACTAATCAATATTCTCACCCTTGAACGGCTCGCTGATGTAGTATGCCTGGAAGCTTCCGTGTTGCGATTGGCGCATGCGATGAGCGGAGAAGCGAACGAGAAGGCCGGTCTCGTAGACGACGCCCTCCTTGAGCAGCTCCTTCGGCACCCAGACGTCGAACTTAGCGTCCTTTAAAAATTAATTTATTGTATTTTATGCGTGATTGAAGTACATTTTTCGATTCATGGGAAATGATAATACAATTATGTATTTCCGGGAACCAGACGTGTGCAAACAAATCGATAGCGAATCGAGCGATTAAAAATTAATCGATAAACCAGAAAACCTTCTTGAGCTGCAGTCTGCAGTGCAGCTTCACTCCAAAGGACTGCGAAAGCTCAATGACGCCGACGTCCGTGAACGCGCGAGAACTGTAATGAAAGAATTATCTGGGCATTTGTTATTCTTGAAATTGGAAGCGGATAAACTAAGCATAGCTATCGATTTTCTCAAAAAAATATTCAAATTTCTGAAAGACGTGGATTCGCCGATTTTCCAAACTAATTTCATTGTTAGAGAAAAAGTCTTCAAATATACAGGGCATTGTATTTATATTATAAAATACAATAAGAGGGGTTTCCTCCGCGTCTTTTATTCCCGGAAATAATTTAGCAGTAAATACCTACCGATCAATAACCGCGGGCAGTCCGATGCCTCCCGGCTTCGTCTCCGGCAACGGCAACACCTCCGGCAGCCAGAGCGAGAGCACATCGGAATACTGCAATTCGGATAATTGTAATCCAATGATTCCGAGAGAGTAAAGGACATTGTCGAGAACCAACTTGGTTCTCGCCAATATTTGAAATGATCGGGAAAATAATTACCTTGCTCTTGTCGGGTCCATTGTGGTAGGTCGTGCTATCCAAGGCGTTCGTTGCTGCAATGAAAATCATGCAAATTGCATACGCAATTGGGACATGACAATCAGGAGCGGCGCGAAATTCAAAGACTTTTCTCTGGTAAAATGGAGCAAAAATGTTTTTTACCGCACTCCACAAAACTCTCATTGGGAAAAAGAGCGAAAATGTGAAATTGTTGTGATTCTTTGAAAAATTTCATGAAATACTAAAGGAAAAGGGCACAATTTCTTGTTTTCAGAATGCAACACCGTACAAAATTGTGTCGCTTCACTGACAATCAGGAATTGTGCGAAATTCAAACTTACTTGAGGGAAAGAAGAGCGGGAAGCAGTCGAGGAAGCGGTACTTGATGTATTCCGTCTTGTTATGCATGCTCAGTGTGCGGTCCACGAACGGGACCATGACTTCGTACGCGGCAAGGAAGTTGTGGATTCTGAAAATATAGGCCAAAATAATTGATAAATCGATAGTCACACTATGTATATTAGAAGCGTTTTTTTCAGTTACAATCGATAACCACACTATATTTCATGCGTTTTTTCAACTATTACATATAATTATAATAATTAATAAATCGATAATCACATACTTGGACTTCCACAGTCCCTCGGTCTGGGTGTAGCTGCGGTGGACGGCGGTGTGTGCGTAGCGCTGCACCGTCAGAGATACCTCGAGGCTCTCGTTGCAGACCTGCAAGGGATACATTGTCGGGCACCAAAATATGGTCTTCTGCCGTTTTCTTTCCCACTTGTACTGAACGGAACATTCACCGGAACACCAGGCACAAATTGGTGATTACACTGATACACCAACTCTTACCCTGTCTCCGTCGCAGGATCGGAAGACGTGCAGGCGGAGGTCGATGAAATCCATCATCTCACTGCGGGATTTGAAGGGGTAGTTGTGCATGTACTGTAATTAAAAATTTTGTGATGCAGACTACATATTTGTGCAACACATTATACACTTGTGTTAATGTTTACACATTTTATGAACAGCACCTTGGGTGTATACTTGTAGGCCTCCCAGATCTCATCCCGGATGATGGCTCCCTTCTCACAGAGGATGTCGTAGATGACGCCGATGCGCTCCTTCTCCTTGGCAATTTCCTCCGGCTGCAATGGCGCAGTGGGTTAGAACCTTTGCTACGAACCGGCGGTCGCGGGTTCGACTCACCGTCGTGTTCCAGGGATTTTTGACGCATTTCCTCTTGCACTCCGCCTCCCTTCTCTTCGAGATGTCGTATTCCTCCATGCTCTTCTCCTCTTCTTTCTTCGCCTCCTCCTCCTCCGGCGTGATAACGTTGCAAAGTCTGACAAAGAACATCAATATTTATATTTGGATGTTGATATTAACACTGATAATAATATTAATATTAATTAATATGTAGAAAATTATCGTGGAAAGCATATCGTTGGGGATGTCCGAAACGAAGGGGATTTTCCACTGATCAACATGGTTCTCCCAAGAGCTAAAGCAGCGGGCGTATTCAGCGTTGATTTTTCGTATAAGATCATGAGGTAATTGCGCGGAAAATTTCAACATTTGTCGACCTGGTTCATCGATTTATTGATTGTACTATTGCGAAGACAATACCTGCAGGCAGTCTTGGAGAGAAGAGATTATGTTGCTCTGGGTAGCGAAGGTCGATCTCGCGCCACTTTATCAATTCGTCCACAACATCGTCCTGGAATATCAATTGCATCGATCGTTAATTTCAAAAATATGAGATCTGTAAATATATACGATGAGCGCCTTGAAGTGCTATTGTTGAGAACCCGGAGTATTCGAATTCCCACTCCCGAAAAATACCAGTGACGAACAGCGAGCGCTTTTGATATACCTCGTCAAGCCCCCGATTCAGGACCCGGTTAGCAGAAATATTGTTGAGAACACGAAGCATTCTAATTCCCACGCCCGGACAACCCCAATGAAGGACTGTGTTCACTTTTGATCTACGTCCTCGAGGCCATTTCACGGTCGATTGAATCACATGGGTCATGAAACGGGGTTTGATGAGGAAGATCAAAAGCGCGCGCAGTCTGTCATTGGGATTGTCCGGGCGTGAGAATTAGAACGCTCCGGGTTCTCCACAATAAATCAAGGGTGTACGTAGTTTGTTGTTGGTGTTGTCCAACGTAGGAATTAAATCGCTTCGGGTTCCCGACAACGGATCAAACGCTCTGTCCCGCACTGTACCATGGAGGAATTCACCGAGATTGGGTGCCCGACAATATCACAGACGGAAACGCCACAGAGAAATGGCATTCGATTTGACAATGAGACTCACCTCGTGGATTCCGTGCATTTCCGTTCTCATCGTCGAAGTTCGAGCGTTCTGGTGGACCACCGCCATTCGCTCCTTTCCGATCCTTAACGAAAGAAGTTTTCAAGCCGCCCAAACGCGCCGACATTTTTTCAATTTAAAAGTGATTCACAATGACGCATTATTCTGTCAAAAATCCACCTGGTTAAGTTTTGCGAAGTCAATAAAGAGTTTAGAATAACGCAGCAAAAACGGTTCTTCTTTTTGTCTGCGCGTTTTATTCGAAAAAGAAGTAAAAATGGAGCAATTTTGTTCAATTTAGAGATTTTTACTTGAATGATTTCGATTTTTAAAGAAGGACTGGGAAGAACTTTGATTCCGTAGATTAGACTAAGACCATTACGACACTAGATTACGGAAATTGAGAAACGTCGAGCGAAAGTGCATCGTTCCAGACAGATTCTGTAGTCAAACGCATTGATTTGTCTGGTCTGGAGTATGTAAACGGGCTTTTTGAAAGTTCTTCCTAGTCCTTCTTTAAAGGCCGTAATTACGGTTTAAAATGTTTGTAGTTTGCACTCACTTCGCTTTGTGTTCGTGCATCTCGCGTCTCTCCACGGGGCTCATGTAAGACTTCAAATATTTCGACGAGTCCGTATCGATCCTGAAAATTCAGCGATCAAATAATCGCAGAAGGGCAATTCATTAATATATCAATAAAAATCATAAACAAATCAATAAATCAATAAATATCGATTTGACGGTTATAAACTCACGCCCTCTGTCCATAGTTCCACTCCCGCTGCACGCCTCCGTCCTGGCGCCACTGTCCCGACTGCTGCACGGAGCTGCAGCTGGAGCCCCAACCTCCTCTGGACTGGTATCCTCCTCCGCCGCCTCGTCCTCCTCCCCATCCTCCTCTCTGCCCTCCTCCGCCGAAGCTGCCTCCGCTCATCCTCCAATTGCCGTTGACTCCAGTGGAATTGTTGTATCCACCGCGGTTGTTGCTGTATCCGTTGTTGTAGCCATTGCTCGCATTCGAGCCCTGAGCGCGCGGCCAACGGCCCTGAAAAATAATATTAGAAATTAAATGACCGATAACAGTTCCAGAAATCGTGTTTTATTGAACTTTATAATACTAGCCGACTTATTTGCCGATGTAAAAATCCGTAGCACATTTTTGTGAATTTGATATTGTCGAGCACCAAATTCGCTGTTAGAGCTAAAACACTGTTCATTTTGCGATTCGATTGGAGCGTACTGTAAGTATTTCAGAAGTTTGGACACGGGGTTGTCCTTATTCGTGGGCGTATATTATCTATATAATATTTTTATTGTTATAAAAAATTATATAAAAACTCACGGCATTCGCGGACTCCCTGCTGAAACCCATCGATCGCTTTGATTGGGGTAGACTAATCTGAAGGTAGTTTCTCCTTGTTTTGTTTTGAGTGGAAGCGAACGAAAAATTCAGCGTCGCCAGGTCAACTTGACGAATGGTGCATACGAAGAACGAAGAGAGCGCTGGCAGAATTCATCCGAAAAGTCTTTCTTCTCTCGATTCCTCTAGCTTCTCATCCGTGAGAGACTGGACAAATGAAGAGACGCCAGGCATTTCGGATGAATTCTGTCAACGCTCACGCAAGAGGAGAGAAGGGAAAGAACTGCTGAGAGGCGAAAGGAAGTGACTTTAGTCAGAAATGAATGGAGAGAGACCGCCTCTGATGGCAAGGACAGCCCTCACTGAATTAGAGCTTTGGTGCTAACAACCCAACAATCTTTTGCACCTTGGAGCGAATTTGCGTAATCTAAAAAATAAGCCCTTTGCACCTCGGAGCGAATCTCTGAAAAGTGATCAGCCTCCAAAAAACATCAAAGAATCGAGTTCTTGCACCATCACTCATTGTCAGAAAGCACGATTGAATGAAACGGACATTGCTGTTCCCTTTAATCCTCTCATCCTTCATTTTCTTCACCCTCTTTATGTGGAAGGGCTGATGAAGAGAGGAGGGGGAGTGGTGGTGCATGGAAGTGGTGAACACAGGAGGAGGATGGACGATGAAAAAGGGGGATTTGAAGGGGGATGGACACATTTTCCCTCCAACCGTCCCCTGGTTACAGTATCGCACAAAAGTATTGAGACACTTTTTCGTCTCCTCATAACTTGCGACAGAAAGGTCGAATCTGGACGGGGAAAAACGCATTTTGTAGCTGA
>JACMIG010001830.1:6616-17906 GCA_014805385.1 Levipalatum texanum
CCCTAACGCTTTTCCTCCTCCTCCCTTCCCCTCCCCTCTTCCCCCTTGACTTTAGGTCTATTCGTCCGAAGCAATATCCACATCACTTCTCTACATAGACATCGTACATATGCCAGAGGTCCCAGTCAGCAGGAGAAGCCAATTTTCTGGGACGGGGGCAAAAATGTTCGGCATTGAGTGCTCAGTGGGCCACGCGGGCGGAAAGGCAGGCAATATTTTTCTCCCGGTCCAGAATCGTGTTTTGGAGAGATGGCCCCCTATTTATTCGATGAGGCGAACGCATTGATGCAGATGCCTTAGGAGAGGAGAGGGGGGCGCTCCGTGGGAACCTCCCTCCTCGTCCCATTCTCCTATGCAAGTGAATCAGCCACTGGATCTCTTCACGGAAAGGAATCCGGTGGATTGCACGTCATTCAAGAAGGATGATTATGTTGTCCGGGCCAGGAATCAGGGATTAAAGCGACTTAGGGGCCTATGAATCCTTACTAAAGATATTTGGCAACTCTTTGTTGATGAAGGAGTAGGAGTAGTAGTAAAAATTCTTGAGTACAAACCTGGCGACTCGCAGCATGCCCGTCATCCTCAGTGGCTTCTGCATCAGGACGACCATGACCTTCTCGGCGAGGGAGCAGTTGTCATCGGGTTCCGGACTGGAAGAAGACGAAGCAGCACTTCCCATAACAGCCAGGAGGCGCGCACACGCCCCGCGCACTCCGCCGCCCGATGCTGGAAGCATATAGCTTAGTAAAGCAGAGAAAATTTACTATCCTTGAAAATTACAGTTTGTCCATTAGAAAAGCTAATATATACGAAAATATGAGCTAATTTATGCAAGTCTAGTATATTTGAAAAGCTAAAATTCAGATCCTTTAGGGCTTACCGGCTCCGTTGGGCCGCGCGCCCCCACTGCCGACTACGACGACGCCGCACTCGTTCGTCCTGGTTCCTGCGGCGCCCGCGGCGCCCCGCGAAGAGGAACGACCACGACGGTCACCTAGAAATGCACGTAATATATATGCACTTTTTTTACTATTTCGATCGTACCGCAGTTTTTCAAATTTCCTGTGTGAAAAAGTATTTTCGACAAAGTCTCTCATTGTGGCATACAGATGTGATTGCGTCAATTCGTGTTTTCCCATGGAAAAACATTAGTTCTCGCTACATTTATCGTAGAGTGCATCCATCGCAATCGTGAGCTCGTCCATGGAAGGGACTCTATTTTCGCCATATGCCTTCATCTTCCCTTCGATATCGAGGCACGGACAATTTGTGCACGCCCCCATCAACACAGACGGAGACTGACATTGAATGGAGGGATACGCAACAAGGAACATAATCTATTTCCAGTCGATTGCTGTCCGAAGCTTCCTCTTTCCCGGTACTGTGTCTCCCCTGAGGTTCTTTTTCGAACGGCTAAACATCATTGTTTTCACGCCCTGACTTTCCCGTTACAGACTGTCTCTCCGCTTCTCCTTATTCACTTTTGTTGTTGGGAAGCACTGGCAAGGAATAATGATCAACAACGGATCCTACAATTCTCTCCAGATGCTTTTTGTTCGCCTCCACATGTGCAATTCCCTGTCTCGATACGATCCTATTCCTCTTTTCCGGAGAGAGAAATGGGGGGGGGGGGGTTGTGAAGGAAACCAAAAAAAAGAAACCCCACGGGCCAGTTTGATTAGCACCCGTTGCCAACGAGGGCAGCGGCAAAAAAATAATGGCAAAGTATGTCCCACCCCCCCCCCCCCCCCCCCCCCCCCCCCCCCCCCCCCCCCCCCCCCCTGGAAGGGAAACCATAAGAAGTAACGCCCGCGAGCACTTTGCTATTCCACCGATGGCCGACTCGGAAGAGGCAAGACTCTATAGTGCAAGTCTGGAGCACCCCGAAGTGCATGCCATGAAGGTGCACCCAAGCGTCAGCAAGGTGCGGGAATTTATATCCACTAAAGCGGCCCGCCTGACCAATCCCTCAGGGGCCACAATGCTTATTCAGAGAGTCAAAAGGGCATCGCATTTTATAGTGTCATCAGGAAATGGGGGAGATGGTACCTTTCGTGTTTCCGCGAAAAGTGGATTATATAAATGCAAATCGGCTTTCTCACCGCGATGCACTCTGAGGGTACATCACCGATGACTTTTACCCACCGGGGGAGATGACTGCCCTAATGGACTTCGTGAAGAAAAGGCGAAAAGGTTCCGGGAAGTCTCCGAGTAACAATGGGTGGTTATTATATTTCATTCGCGGTAATTGTCTCTCTTTCCCTCATTCTTTCGTTCCCAGCCTTTCCGCGAACCAAGAGCGCTACAACTCAACGGAACACTGACAGGGAAAATAATGAATTGGAGTTATCGCCATTGAACGGCTGGAGGGAAATAATGAAAGATCTGCCTTGTAATGGTCGTTCCAGCTGCCCCAATACAACCTGCATTCATTCCCTGGAATCGCAGACTAATAAGTAGGTAATAACAATCACTAAATGAGATACGATCGATGGAATTGCTAAAAAGAGTTCTCCCCGCCTCGGTTTTATTGGCTAGCATTATTTGGAGCATGCAATGTCGGGCCGGCTACATTCACGTGGTTCCATGCCCCTCCTCTCCTCAATGGGATTCCATCTAGGGGCCCGTGGCTCGCGGGCCACCAGCTGATTCGAAGCGCGTGTTGCCTTTCCTAGTCTGTTGGTCCCTCCTACCCCCTCTCCTCGCTTCCTCCCCTCCCCTCCTCTCCTCCTCCCTCTAGTCCCCCAACCCGCAACAAACAAGGGGAACCGAAACGCGCTCTCCACGTAAACAGCGCCAATTTACACTACCTCAGTCGAGGGTCTATTTTCAGAGGCTCCCCTCCAAAATAAATAATAAAAAGGGCGCGCTCACGTCGATGTCCCTTGCGCGAGCCGGCCGACCGCTCGTTCCGTCGGGGGAAGCACCTGGAAAGAGTTATTGTGTTTACGAGCTGAGTCATCACTAGTAGCGCCACTATAAAGAGTAAGTCTGCTAAACGTAGCAAGTACCTGCGAAGAGTGCTGACGATGAACGAGGGGCAGCCGGAGGAGGACGACGCCGAGGCGGAATCGCGTTCCTTCAATAATTATCATGAGCAATTGCTATGAAAGGCAGGTGCTAATCTCTCGGAGTACTTTTATTTTTATTTTTTCATGTGCATACCAGCGCAGCCTTGGAACTCGTGGCGCTGGAGAAGGAGGTCTTAGAGCTGGTGGTGGAGGTGGTGGGGGAGGGTACGGGAGGGTCCTCGGTCACTGCGCCCGGCGCCGGGATGGGTACGGTAGCTATGGCCACACTGACGGGCATAGTATAGAGGAGAGGCGTAAAATAGACGATATCGCGGAAGCGAGGACTCCTCTCTCTGAGGACGAGGAGGAGGAGGAGGAGGAATAGGAGGGGGAGGAAGAGGGGGAGGAGACAAGAGGAGGCGGAGTCTACGGTTTCCTGGCGTATTACGAGAGACCCTAAGGCATGGGAGACGGAGAGATGCAGAGAAAGAAGAAAAAGAAAAACAGTCCTCTCTCCCTCAAAGGCAACGATATACAGATACTAGCGAACAGAGGCAATGCGCAAAAACAACCTTGACTCGGCCTCTGTGCCATTTATCCCAGGGAATGGCGAGAATTGAAAAGGAGGAGGAGGAGAAATATGTACAGCCCTTGTGAAAGAATATGTTTTATTGCGCTGAGATGTGTTTCCTCTGAGTCTTGTTAGAAGGAGAAAAGCGGAAGAGAAGGGAGAAATGTATGCAGTCCTGAGTGTGCGTGTGAGAGAACACGTTTCATTGCACTGGCATGTTTTCGTTTCGGATTGCTTTCCCACGCTAAGGTCAACTTGTAATCCGAATAACATGAATATATAAATGGAATGAGAAGATGGAAGTAAAGTCCAGATATCCTCGATAAGCACTCGCCAAATGGAGCTCATCACTATTTACCAAACCACGACCAAGTTTGTTATTAGGTGCTATTCAGCTTTGATTCTCGCTCTTAGAACGTCCTCAGTTTGTGCGAAGTACACTCTCGAACACACCTAACTTGAGGGAAGCGAGTGCATCTGTGCCAGTTTCAAGAAAGACTAATCAGAGAATAGCGAAAAGTCAAAGCATTCAATGGAGGAAAAAACCGTTGCCGTCTGGGATAGTGCATGGAAAAGGAAGTAGACTGCCGTTTCCAGTGCAGAACTTATTGTTATATGGAAAAAATTCAAATGTATTAAAATATCTTTTACCCATTCCCCGACCGAAGATCGGCGGTGGAAAATATATCATCTCTGTCTTTTCTCGGTAGCTTTCAGACACTGTGAGTATTAAGAGTACGAAAGAAGAGTACTGGAATGCTACTTCGCCAAAGGCAATAGGCTGTCCTACCATCATTTCGGTATCTACGGAAGTACTCTATGCCCCAGACACTGACATTTCGATATTAGAGACGAGTGCGACAACAGGACAGTCGTGACGCGTCTAATTGTAATGTTCGGGGAAGGTCGCCAAAAAGCAACTGGACTCTAACGCAGCATTCAAGATCAGGCGCGTGGAAATGGTGTGGTTTGGCTTTCCGGAATGCATTTAATGAGCTCCCATTCAGAAATGGAATGCCACCCGCGGCAAATGCGCACGTTTTCCCGTCATTTACTCTTAGCCGGCTTCACGGGTTACTGAGTATTGGTTAGGTATGTATTGAGTGGTGAATGACTATCTCTACGAGACCGGAGGCCGGGGGACGTACAACAGAGACCGACATTTACTCATTCATCGAGAGAGAATCCTTTTCGGTGAAAGCATTGTCGCCTTTCCCAGGTCCTACAATGGGACCGGCTCATCATCAATATTTCCCCACGCACCATAAAAGCGCTTCGTGTTCCCGGCCGGATAACCGGAACGGGTAAAAAAGTCAGATGAGAAAATGTGTGGGAGTAAGGTGGAGGGAAGCAATTATTTGTCATAACACTATTGTTCCGCTAATCTGCGATCCCTTGGGAAAATGAGGAAAAAACGATTGGCAATTATGCTCACTTCGTATCGTCGAGGTAATGAGCTGATGGATGCTTAGGCAATCAAAACAATTGAGACTCGAGTGGTCGGTGCCAGGTGGCGTATCGGTACTCGAGCAGTATCTAATGAACGCCTAATGAATATCAGACCAGGATTTTAATGTTTGGCAATGAATGAAGGGCCAGTTTTACAGACGCGCCACAAGCAGAGGGATCTTTGAAACGATGGTTTTGCGATCTTGTTTTGGTGAATTCGCCTGAGAGCAACAACATGATGTCAAGCCGATTATATGTTCCGCTTCCCTCTAACAAAACCGAAGATTTGATTGCAGCTCTTCTTTCCGATCCATAGAAAAGATCTTCTTTTGCGTCATGAGTCAAGCAAGAAAGAGGCAAATTGATGCTTTCTTCACTCTTTAGGTGACTACTGTTCACCGGGGAAAATAAGTCCAGGAGATTCTCAGGGGTAACCGATAGTGCAACTTGGACAATATCCAGACAGACAGAAATAGGTGCGTTCACATGGAAGAATTGATTGGCTTCCAGAACAAACTGTATCAAGAATAACATGCGACCCGTAAAGGACAGCGGCGGGATTGGAGTAAGGATTTATGTCCTACTCTCGCGAGTCACACGAGAGTGTGCTACCAGGCACAAGATAGACAGGAAAGTGCACTGAAATCAGGGTAACGTTATTTTTGATCCCAGTTGTTTTGGTACAGCACCCTCATCCGATGTCTGGAAATCCTGGAGAACCAGGACGAAAGGAAAGAAAAAGCTAACGGGATGGAGGCAGACGAAGCGGGGGCGTATATTCTGCGCAACGATGATTTCATAAAGATGATCACAAATCATCGCTAGATGACTAGCATAGAGAATGCAGATGATGAAGGTGTTTAGAATCATCACGTACGCCATGCCATTTCTCAAAGCATGCTCAACTATGACACCATAATACCGAAAGGTATATTAAAATGAACTAAGTTCATCAAACTGCTTTCCTCTCAAGCAGAGACAGATTTGAAGTGGGAGAAAAGCAGCAGTTAGTGGCTAGTCATCGATATTCACTGCCTAGTCCAGGGAGCGAAAGCTGACAAACACATCTCGGAAGGCTGTTGGATATCTCGGAGGCCCTGTAGGTGGGAAAATTGGGTGCTCCGCTTTTCGGCGAATGAACGCACGGGACCAGAGAGAGAGCCTTGGGCCTACCGAGAGAGCAAAGAGGGAGAGGACTCGAGGAGAGAAAACCTGACCAGTCCCCTTACGCGACTTCTTACACGTGAGAATGATTACAGATTCTGCCGCCCCCACAAGGCAGAAGCTACGAGAAAACACGCATTTGGCGTAGTGTTTTTTCGACAAAAACAAAAAAGACAGATTAAAAGGACGACTGCGCAATCGTCCTATATTTATAAGCCCTGATAGAAGCCACAACAATGGTAAAGGCCGCTGCTGATGGAGGTGATGTTGGATGGTATGGGATCGATTTCATAATACTCCCATCCTGGCAAGACCTGCGAGGCTGATCAATAAGCTGGAATGAGAGCAAGGGAGGGAAATGAAAGCTCTGAAGATGAATTGTTGAGCATGACTAGGAATGAACACCATAAATATTCGGGGCGGTATTGGCAGCACGAATACTTGAAATGTGCACCGACTGAATTCTAGAGACTATTGTGCGCAGTGCAGGGCTATAATTCAATCCGAGAAGGTTAACGACAATCAGGACTGGAACTCCGTCCCCGTCATCGACCAATAGTAAATTTCCTCGTGGGTAAACATTAACGGCTTTCAGGACACAAAACTCAAATGCAAAAAATGGATCTGTTCTGTTCTTGCATACAGAGGACTTTAGAGCTTTGATCCCTTATGTAGGCAGAATTTCTATAGTCAAGACATGCAGCGCCCAGACTGTGGAGGGTGGACGGTTATTGTCGAGAACTCCGAAGCTTTCCAGTTTCGAGAATCGATGCATAAAAAGGTTAAAGAACGAACATTTGTGACTATGCACCGAAGGGGAATCTATGGATGATATTGGTAAGATTCTTGGAACCTAAGATATTGGATGAGCACGGGCACGATATCTAGGCACAAACAGGACACGAACCACGAGAAGTTTGATCAAAACTTGTGCATTTATGTAGGATGAAAACGTGCCAGAAGCTTCGAGGAGATAATCAAAAACATTAACATCTGAACCGGTCATATTTCGTCAGGAATGAAACGGCCAGACAGCGATACGTCAAGGCGCATCCCTATCCAGTTCATCATCCCTCTCAAAACGACGTCTGGCGTCAGAAAAGATCCATCCAAGGTAAGCGTCGTCTCGAGCAGTCCATGAAGAGTGTGACCCATCATTCCACTATGTCAGGCGGTAGTGGACGCTACTCACTAATGATGACTAGTCACATTCACAAGTATGCACTCGAAGTTTCAGTGATTTAGTGGGAAATGCCTGGAAATGACAGCGGTCTTTCGCGGTAATGACGGCGTGAAGTCATTCTCTTTCTCCTACGCAAGTTCCAAGGCTAGCGCAAAGCATTTTTATGTCGTCGCCCTAATACACTTTTGTGTACCTCAAGGGGGGAATTCTCTTCGGGACCCAAAACAAAATGGAACCTCGTCGTAGGCGGCGGCTGCTGCAGCCGCAGCAGCCGCCCCGATTAGCGGCTGCTTATTTTCCTGCAATTTATTTATTGATTTAAATGTTTTGGCACCGTGCCAAAAGACAAAGATAGATCTAAATTATTTACCTGTAGTACGGTGCGGGTGCTCGACGACTCGAGAACGATAGCCGACTCGAAAATCGGCGAGGATGCTGAAATATATTTTTTGCTGGTATTCATCTTTTTCAAACTTTATTTCATGCCGTTGACTATCGTCATAAGCTTCTTTAAAGGAAATGGAAAATTTTGCAAATTCGTGCTAAACATAATAAGGCACTCCAACTCTCAACGCTGTAACTACACCGGGGATATCGTTGTTGATTCATCAAATTACCAGATGAGGACGGCAGGCTGGAGGTGGAGGAGGCCGTCGTAATCGTCGTGGGTGGAGGGGACGACGTCGCGGACGACGACGACGAGGTGGACGAAGAACAAGACGGAAGAGACGAATGAGAGGGAGAAGTCGAGGGTCGGTCACCGGATGTCGAGGCGGCCCCTGCAGAGAATTTTGATGAAAACCTTGTCAAACAGTGATAATCCGGTGAGAGAAAATTTAACGAAATTATCACGACTTCATGGTGAAAATTATCACGTAAAATGTCATGGTTGAAATAGACCTCGTCCGTTCAAAGACCGTGACTACTGTCCCCGTCGAGGATGAAAGACCAGCGGAACGCACCGAGACATCCGATACCATCCATTCCCAGCGATTAGAATAGATGGGAGGGCGGGGGAGGAGTAGTGGGATGAGAAGGGATGTTCATTTGCTTGTGCCCACTATTAGCCCGCCAGCAGTCGGTGCGCCAAAATATTTGGCTAATCCTTCTCTTACTACTCTCCCGTGAGAGGATCAGTGTAATGAGCTATTTAGTCATCCCGGAAGAGATATGTCTAACAAGGAGGGGTTTGAGGGTTGTTGTTGTCAAGAGATGATGTAGTGTGAAGTAGGAAAGAAGAAGAAAGGGCGCGGTAAATATGCGATCTATTCTAGGGTGGGAGAAGGGAAAACTTGGAGGACTTTTTAGGAAGGAGATATGAGAAAGAACAGCGTGAGAAATAAGAGAGGAAAAATGGGAGATAGATTATGTAAAGGTTAGAAGAGGAGAGCAAAATGGTGGAGTATGTGCGAGAAGAGAGTGGATAATGAGGAGGAGAGGAGTGATTTAGGTAATGCGCGAAGGAAACCCCTTGTACCTCGCTCACAAATCCCCATGCACCAACAAGCACCGTTTTCCACTCCATCTCGCAAAATGACATAAACCTTGAAATCCTTGAAAAGTCAATGAGAGGATATGAGAGGTATAAGTATAAGGTATTGTCTATGGAGAAGGGGGAGTGTTATTGTGAGTGAGATTGTGTACGAGTCTCCGTTGTCCATTCGACAGGACCCCAAAAGCGGTCCCTTGGGCCTCCCGCGCGCGTCCTCCGTTCAGAACGAGCGATACTGAGTCCTTCTCCTCCTCCCCCTCCTTCCCTCCCCCTCCTCCTCCCTCCCCTTGAGAAGAGACCACTCCTCAGTTCCCATGCACCCCCCATCGCTCTTCCACTGGGAATTCATTAAACTTGGAGTGAGTGGAGAATTAAGGCCCCTTGGACTATGCGAATAATACTCGAGGGGGAAGAGAGTAATGGTCTATTGGAAAAGCGCACGCCACGTCAACCAAAGGGCAGGTATTCGTAGCGCTCTTTGTTAGAAAAATAGACACGATGAATATAAACGATACAGAGAACACTTGATATATGTCGTAGGTCAAAAAGCTCTGATTTATAGCGAATTTGTTGTAGCCTATCCTACAACTGATTGAATATCCTCCGGAGAGATGGAATAGTTTCCTAGGCCAACGCATATTATGCGTAGAGGCCAATCGAAGAGAGAGACCCGTCAAATGCAGAGTCCCGAGACCTCGGGCACATGAAGACAAATTACGATAAAGCTTCGATAGGAATCCCGAGGATGGACATCCGGAGGAGGCGGAGGAGATTCTGGGAAAATATGCCCTAAGCTCCCTGGCAATCCCTGGCGGATCCGAGAAGGGGAGAAATCGAGACAGGAGCGAATTCCACTGACAAATAGTAGTTCGGGATATGCGTATTAAAGAAGGACTAATCCCAAAATGAAAATAATGAAAATCCCAGAAAAAGTTCATGTACATCACGTGAATGCGCTCTTGCAATATGTACTCACATGCCATACGTCATCGAACCTTTAATTAAGGGATCGCCAACACGACGTAAGAAAAGCTGTCGTATTTGTTCAACTACGCCGTTTGCTACACGGCGCGGAGGCCGCAATCGTTGCTCCTCCCTGCAGCATTTGCAGACTAATAAAAGTGAGCCCCGACAAACATATGGGACAAATGAAGAAGGAATATGAGGAGACACCGTGATGAATATACGAAAGAGTCCGAGACATACATACGGCCCAACGCTCTTTGACGGCCCCGAAACTAACCCTACGTTGAGACTCAACCTCAAGCGCCCTGCCAGTGCCCCCAAACACAGCGGGCTCCTCCTCAAGTAGGTCTTCTTCCCCTCCCTCAGCCCCCAATTCTCGGGAAGAAGAAGCCCCACGCGCCTACGCTTTTGAATGAGGGGGCAGGGCGCCTTCGCTCTTCCCCTCCTCCTCCTCTCCAGAGAACCCCTATGACTGAGTGCCCCACGTGTTCGAGACTGGCAACATTTCGCTGTCGTTAGGGACCACGGGTTCCGAGGAGAGAAGAAGACTAAAAATTCGAGGGGGGCCTTCTCAACTATTCCTCCTTCTCCCCATGAATGGAGGTGGAGGGATGACTGGACTGCAGAATGATGAGCTTGTTGTTCCAGACGAGGGAGGGGGATTGGGCCCAGGGAAGGCACCCTTCTCCTCCTTCTCCTCCTAACAACTGGACTCCGACCGTGAACTACTACGGACATCTAGGACACCCCCTGAGAAGAAGAGAAGCAAGATGAGATACAGAGTGCAGTCTGCGGCAGGCTATTCTGTCTAGGAAAGGGGTTCAGGAGTAAAAGAGAAATACAATCACAAAATCAAACGCTCGCGGAACTTGAACGACAATGCGTTCTTGCAATAAAACGCGCCCCGGAAGTGGACCGAGTCTGCAGGACTTGGATAGAAGAAAACAAACTTCCCATGTCCTCTCGGATAGAGTCTAGACCCTATTGTAATAACGGGCGCCAGATGCTCCGAGGCACGTTTGATCTCACTTTTAATAGAGCCTTAAAGGGTGGGAACGAAGGGATAATGCGGTCCAGAGGTCGATCCCATCTTTCCTTCTAGCTATTTATCCGTCACCCTTCGTCCAGGGACAAGCAAGTACTCCTGCACTCTTTAGCCCGAGGACTCTGAATCTCTCCTCCCGTCTTCTCTCTTCCCCTGGTACCAGGACTCTCATGAAGTATTGAGACCCGTAGTGTACTTTTGAGTAGAAGTGCCTACTATTGTTTTAACAGCAAGGACATCCATCAACGTTGCACAGAGTGCTGTGTGTCTCTGCAGACGGGATTTGTGGACTCATAGATGCCAGAAAATATAACAGGGGTGCAATTAAAAACTTTCGGAAAAATTACAAGTGTGTATCATGAGCCGAGGGGGAGCGGCGGCATCCCGGCGGCATCCCAGTTATGCAATC
>JACMIG010001831.1:0-17903 GCA_014805385.1 Levipalatum texanum
AAATTTTAAAAATATTTTCAACTTCTCAAAACGCATATTTCGCGAAATCGACCCAAGTTGGAGTCGAATATCGCGGTTTTTGACCCCCCGAGGTTGACGATTACCGGTCACCATATATTTTTCTATACTCAAATATAGTGTACGTTCATCTTTATAGTGGTCTGGCTCCGCCTAGTTTGCAAAAATGACCTGAAAAAAGTGCTAATGTGTCATAAGTCGCCATAAACGGCACCCCGAAAAAAAAAATTTTTTTTTCAAAAATTGAAGCAAAAAATAAGAAACTCAATTTTTTTATTTCAAATTCCTAGGTTAAGTCTATCAAAAGTAATGATTATGCGAAAAATCGCATTTTTCCAACTTTGGACGGCTGCCCCTCCACCACCAATACAGTAATCCGTCCAAAATATTTTGCATATTTCTTAGGTAATCGGGTACTATTACTGGTTAGAGCGGCAAGTGCTACGGATCAACTTGGGCGGCTGGGACCAGAGCACCAGGAGCTCTCCTCGAGCTCGGATGAGACTGCCTCTTAAAGAGTATTGCTGCAAATAAGTCTATCGTGAAGCGAATGAACGATGTCTATATGATTTCAAAAATGTTTTGTCATGAAAAATTAAATTTATGTTTCACCTGAGTTCAATGACAATTCAATCCAATTATAATTCGATAATTCCAGCGAACTGGATGGAAAACCCTCATAAGAATCGGCGGTCGATCGAGCTATCTCCCCGTGGACATAGTCAGTAGAAAGTTCTAGAGATGATTGAAATAGCGGTCAATCAATACCACAATCGCCCATAGCATCACGGGTGGGCACTTTGCTGCTTCCCTCCTCTCTCCACTATACAAAAGGCAATAAAAGGGTATCTCGCTGGCGGCCGGGACAAATAATGTGCGTCCCCTTGAAGGCAACGGAGTCGTTAACGACAAGGTTCTAATTCCGGGTGCAGGGGAAACATTGTGCAACAAGCAATCTATTAGTGTTGTCGAAATCATTCATCATTCATTTACATTCACAGACTTTTCGAAGAATGACTGAAAATTGGCTGGATCATTTATTCATTTTCATCAACACTAGAATCTATAGAAGGATCACCATTGCCGCCGCGCTGAGAGAGTGCTAGAATCTCTAGTGATCTCCCTCTCTCTCCCTCTCCACTGAGCTCGGCATACAATAGTATACTCCCTAAAGGCCAGCACGGTCAAGCTAAAAGCCTTGCCACGTCTAAACTTCATAGTTAGGCATGTACAAAATTCATTAACAATAAAGACGAGGGAGAAAAAGCCATGAAGATAACGCGCGCGATGGTCTGTATGCAAATCAGCCACTCGAGTCTTGGTGCCTTTCTCTGTCTCTCTTCCAACACAGAGAACGACACCGGAAGTGGGGGATAGGTTGACCAGAGTGAGGGATTGAGAGGCAAGGGTCCCTCTTCCTCCCTCCTTCTCCCCCCCCCCTCCACGGAGGGCAGATTTGCCCCTCCGGGAGGTAAACTGTAAAGAAAGGAAGCGCGCGGGGGCTTTAGGGGAGGGGGGAGTGCCACCTAGAGAAAGGACATTGAGTCAACAATGGAAAAGTGGAGTTAAATTCAGTCTGTCAGGGAATGATATCGTTTAGATAATAGCCGATGAGTGCTTTGGAATATCGTGAAACATATGGGATGAGATAATGATTGAAAATGTATCTTATTGTCGAGATCCATGGATATTTTAGTTTCGACGATGTTCAATATTCCCAAAGCTCCACTAGTTCTGCTGTCCAGAGAACGATCTCCAGCGATGGAATAGTCGAATAAAAGTGAGTTACTATACGATGCAAGTCTATTGCCTTGATGCCTTGATATTGAAGTCTTTCGGAATTTAGTGAAACAAATCGGTGACAGTTCGAATGAATTTTCAACATTGCTCATGTTCGCCACAGAAAAGATAAGAGAGTGGTTATTGCAAGGAACCACAACGGTGTTTAAAAATTTCCGATCTTTCTCTGCTTAGCGCCCGATTGATCTACCGGTTGCTCGCTGCAGATTCATGGGAGCAAGCTGGGCACTCACAGAGCCCATCCCCCAAGCGAAAAGTGGGCTCAGTAATAAGAACGTTGCGCAAATCACATGCGTTTTCATAGAAATATTTACACCGTTGTGGTTTTTAGCAATACCTACCTGCGGAGAAGAAGGGACATTGGTTCTGCTTCTTGGAGAACGAGAGTATACCGTTGAATAGACCAGTAAAGTAGACCAGTACTGAACGACCAACCATCACCTTGATGATAATACAAGACTCTTTTGTAATTGAATGAAACACAATGACGATTCGCTCACATTCCTCCATGTTCTCCGTTTCTAGAAGACAATGGTCATAATCGATGGTAGATCACTAGCTATGCAAACGCTACCATGCGAATTCGCCGCGTTTTGGTTCTCGACAATAAGTTAGATCTGATTTGGTGCCCGACAATTGAAGGCTAAATAGCAGGTGGCTGCTCGCCTCATTGACTTTCGCACGCTCAACTATTCCAGAGGGAGAGGTTGAAAGGAAGCCGCCTCACCCTCGAGACAATGGAAGAGAAGGGCAGGTGAGAATGAGGAAGAGAAGGTGTGGGAGAGGGCTAATCCGACTGTGGAGGAAGGGAAGAAGTGGAATAGGTTTCACAGTGAACGCTATTGCTGACTTCTCGAATGTTGGCAATTATTAACTCGTGCGAAGGACTAGTAAATTTCCAAAAAAACACAATCGAGCAACCGTGAGATGTCTGTTTTATATATATAAGAGGGAAACGGTCCAATGACGCCGAAGTTGCCGCGGCAAGTTAACAATCGCATTGTCTATCTTGCGCAGTAAAAAAAGATTCCAAGAAAGATAACCACAGAGCAATAAGATGTCTATCCAGGAGATTTTTTGCATCTGATTGTGAGAACAGCATAAGTTTCAGCGCGAATGTTATTGGAGACATTTCGGAAAGTTGACAATATTAAACCTAGACGTAGGATTAAATGATCCTAAAATTACAACGAAACCACAAGATTAATTCATCAAGCGAAAAAGTTGAATTAATTTCGCGCCGAATACGAACGCATCCACGATGTGGAAAGTTGGCAATTGCATTGTTCCAGAAATAATAGGACGTGGATCCTTTATTTTCAGCAGAAAAGATGGATACGTTTCACTACGCTAATGCAGACGAATCAGAAAGATGCCGAGAGACAGCAACGAACCGATTCGAGAAGAATCCACGAACGACAACGATTCAAAGTGCACATTGCAGGAAGAGATGAGGGGATTGTGGGATGAGGAGGGGAAGAGGAGAGAAGAGGAAGAGAGGAGGAAATGCCTGTCCCCAGCGAGAGAAGGAAGAGAGAAGAAGGAGAACAAGAGGGATAGAAAGAGGAACGGGACGAAACCGCATTGATCCGCTCGAACGGAGAAGAGCCCATTTGGACCAATAGACAGAAACAAAGTGAGAGAGCGAATTTCCGGATACGTTTCATTTCGGGTAGTGGAGAATGATTGATGTTTCAGCTTTAATATCATGCCAACAGTTACAGTTAAAACAGTAATAACTCTACAACAACTTTTCAAGCACTTCATTACTGTTCCTATCCCTTTAAACCAGGGGGGAATGTAACTACCATATACTTCCCATAGATCAGTGGAACAACTCCCGTCCCCGGTCATAAACGATCCGGGAGATCTCGGCGAATTCTATCAATGAACGATCTCGTGATTCCTTTCGGATACGTTTCAGCTCACATCAGTTCAAAGTATCATGGTAGTAAAAAATTGATCTTTTCTATTGCCGGTGGCCATCAACAGGAATGGTCAAGTGCGACATGCAACTGTCGTAATATTTAGGAACTGTGGTTGAGGAAATGAACAAAGTCCACTGGCTGCGAACGTTGACTATTCACCGTCCTCCTCTTTCACTTTCAGGGTAAATATTTGCACTTGATAAGATTCTGATTGAAGGGAATAAAAGGGAATCGTTCACTTTCTGGTCCGCCTTATCACTTCCGTTATCAATGACCAATATTGTTTTGGTCCGAAATGGTTCCTCCCGCGTACATCTGGAAGAGTTCGTCTTAAACTCTCTACCAATATTTTCTTCTTCGATAGGGTGCAACCTCTGTATAGACAAGAATTATTTTATCCCACCGTACAACAGATTGCTAATATGTTTTGTTCTCATGTTTAGCTTGAGTGTGAAACCTATGATCATCTATAAAAGTGAGAAAAACCCTTCCGATCTCACAGCTCAATTTTTTTTATTGTTGTGCTTCGCTATGGTTCCTCCCGCATTGCGTTGGAAGATCGGTTCGTCTTCAACTATCAAACAATTTTCTCTTCTTCAATGAGGTGCGAACTGTAGAATAGGCAAGTATTATTTTCCACAGGCTACGCTCCGCGTATTGGTCATTTGTTTTGCTGCCTTGTTTTGCGAGGTTGTGAAACGTATTATCTTCCGAATAAGGGAGAACCTCTTGCGTTGTGTTCAGAATGATTCCGCTTCCCAGAATAACATCGGTAGTTTTCTGTACTCTCTTCCATGCGTCGTCTTACATGTGATCTCTTCGTCAAACCGGCATTGAGGGGGGCGTGGGGGGGATTCAGCTAGAGTCCATTCTCCTCTATCTTCTCACGTTGACTCTCTATTTTGTAGTTGTCCTGGATGGTTGGAGACAACGGAGTCCACTGCACTGACCATTACAATCGCTATGATTGGCAACAGACCATTACAATGGGTTTTAGAAGGATGCCAAGAGTTTCAGCACTCGTATTTTCTTTGTTTAAATACTCTGTTTTCTCACTTCCTCTCACTGTTCTTTAGCTGCTGTCAGGTTCGCTATGACTATCTATTCGGAGTAGCTTGGACCCCTGGTGGAATCCCCTTTCTTATCGGCAAATATTTGGTCGTGACGTGAACACCTTACAAAGACCATCGTCCATTCCTCAAAACTTCCGCGTTTTGATGACTCATTTTTATAATTATTTTTTTCATTTTTTAATTATTTTTTTATTTTTAGATTCGCCTGAATTTCAATGACACATCAACACGGTCTGAACGATTAGTTGAAATTTCTACCAAAATTGCTCATTTGATCGTTTCACGCCTAAAAAACGTGCGCGGAACGTTCTGGTAATCTTATCTCTACTGCCCTTTATCGGCATTATTCTTCAGCGCCATGACGATGCATTTCATGGAGAAGATGCCCCCCAAAACACGACTCCCAGAAAATTGTTGAGAATTGTGATCTTCTTGGTTAGATTCTGTCAAAACATTTGTTCAGATTGAGTGAAAAATTTATTTTTATAATTTGTGTTTCACGATGAAATTAAACGGGATGAGGCGCTGGCCAATACTGATAATATAAGAGTAATGTTTTCTACAGACATCAACCTAATCGTGAGGCCCAGAACCGTCGAATTTTCTGTGAGAATGCCTCGGAGTCCGCAGCCTCGTCAACGTGCACACTGGAATCGAACCGCCTGGGATTTGTATCACTATGATTTGTAGCCATAATAAGTTTCGTGCAGTTTGATGTAATCGGATATTTATTCTTTCTCGTGTTTCACTGCCAGCTGAAAACAGTAAAAATTTTTGGACGTTTGCCCTTGAAACTTCAAAGCTCAATGGAAGAATAAACATCTTTGAATTTATTCTCTTCAGCATTCACTCCTCACAGACATAATTACAGTATTTCTCAAGGTAACGAACCATCTCAATAAATACCTGATCGGGTGCTGCAGAAGCTGTTCCTTTTAGCGTTCCTGTCCGACTGTTCACTCTCCACTATTTCACGGTTCTCTAACTGTCTAACCAGGTTAGAGACGGAGGATAGGGATTCGCACCAAATCGCGATGCTCGGAACATCTGCGTCACCACAATACTAATCTGATGTATTTTTTCTCTCCTTGATTTCAGACCTTGAAGAATAGAATCCCGAATACATATGTTTCAAACTCTCAAATAATCTGCCGAATCATGCTCCCTCGTTGATATGTACTGTGCATATGTTCCCTTAAAAAATACATCATTCCTTCTTCTTCCCTGATGGGAGTTGATGTGATGGGCATGGAGGCCTACTAACCGTCTTGAGATCCGCGTACTAAATTAAAGAACGCTCCTTTAAATCGGTGTAGTAGATGCGAGTCGCATGGCAATTACAGGTAGCTACCGTAATTTACAACAATTATTTCGACGAATAGCATCAAAATGAGAGAAAAGTGGATACGTTTCACTGTCTGACGTTTGCACAACAAATACTGTTCAGAACGATCGATGATTGCTATTTCTTCAGAACTAAACTCCTAAATTTCACAACGCTAACTTATTGCTTCATCAGATTCACAATTTGTATAGCGTTTGAGCGGAATAGTGATCAATGCAGTGGGAAGAATAATCTTGCTTATTTTGCTGAATAATAACAAAATTATAGTACATAATTCCTCCTTATTTCATCGTTACGTTTCACTTGTAGTCTATTTCAGACAAATTCAAAATCAGAACGATATTGATGTCATGGTTTGTATCATAGTTAAATTAAACCCCCAATTTCTCCTCTCCATGCTAGCATTGAGCCTTCCATTCGGCCATCAAAAGGCAGAGTGCGATGTGAGGAAGGGATCCCGAAAATATTTGCATATGATACACCCATCTATTTAAACGATTAATCAATAATTTAAATCGATATATTAAAATCATTATCTGTTCATTGATGAACGGAAGTATCAAAGGAGGATACATCGCTTGAGGCCAGCAGATGAATAGTTTCGTTACGATGTTTTATTTGGACAAAAAACGAGGAAACATCAAATACCTTTCCCCCATAATGTCCAATAGTTGTTGACTGAAACACATTTTTACAATTGCAACTGTCTATCAGTAGATAATGTTTCGCAATGGTTGAAACACTTCTCATTGCTTTATGCCGCAAACAGTGCTTACAAATAGACAAAAAAACACTTCAACTATTGCAAGGACGAAGTCTTTGCATTGCTGATGTTTAGAGAGCCGATGCGGATCTGTCGGTTTCTACACATCAGAGTTGCCTAAGAATAAAGTGATGTGTTGAAGGGACGAGCCCGATCTCTGTTCTTCTTGCTTTGCTCTGCACGCTGTGCGTGCACGATTTGCGAATTCGTAGCCCGAACATCAGCCACGCCAGATTTACACACGCCAAGGAGAGATACCAGAGACCCTTAGGATAAGTGAACAAGGCCTTTTTGCAATAAAGAGAGATCAAGAGGGTTGCACTGATCGATGCAAGCAAAAGACCTGGATGGAAAAGGAGTCGAACCCGTGATATTCTCAGCGTGGCTGGGGAGCTCTGCCACTAAGCCACACTCACCGCCTCAGTCTGACAATGAGGAGTTATGCGGTTGGGAAATACGTTGAGTACGAAATACTGGCTGGTGCCATTGCGAGACAGCACCAACGCTAGGGTATTGCAGACGCCCTGAAGCATAAGCGAAATTTGATGGTAGTAGCTAGTACATGAAGTTCTTGGAAGTTCTGCGCGTAGCTAATTGTGAAACATAGTTTTAACGATGAGCGCCTTGTGGCAGAATAAAGTGTGGGCGATTTGAGTTTGAGAATGTGTTCGAAAGAATGCACAAACGGAGCAAAATTGCAACCTTCATGAAGCATATTCGAAAGTTGAAGACCGAAAGTAAATTAACGAACTCATGCTCGCATTTCAGAATCATCAACATGGAACCGATGCCCAACAGTCCTTCGTTTCTTATCCACGTTTTCATTCTTTCATTAAAATGCGGTCACTTCATATCTTAATTATTAGCACGAGAAACACATTATTATGAAATAAAAATGAGGAGAGCGACTAGTCAGATAAGTTTCATGGAATTTGCAAAATCCAGACGTTTGCAAAATTAGTAATCGAAGAAGGGAGTAGGAACGAATATACTATCAATCAAAAATACAAGTGGGTGAGATCAACATTAAACGTCGTCGAGATCTCGAAGGGAATGGGATCCAACTTGTGTCCATGCGCAAGAGCGATCGATTCTGTGTATATTGTGCCGCACCCCAACCTTTGCAATTGGCGTTTCGAAATCACGTAGAACGGACTGCGCAAAAAGTGTGCGCTTTCGCAGTGGAGCGCGAAGTTTGGACATCCGCTGTGAAAGATCGCACCCCATGGGTATACTTCGTGCTCTTGTAAGGCCGAGCGTGGGAATTAGAACTTTTCGGGTTCTGACTAAATGTTTCCTGAATCCATCTTTGGTATGTATGCAAATGATTTCAAGAATTTTTCTAGTGGCACGAAGGCTTTGATTACTCAGCATTGCAGATGCCAACTTGTTGTAGACGCCCTGAATCATAAGCGAAAGTTGAGCGGTAATTCATGAGATATTCTTCAATTACTAGGAACATTCTCAGGAAATTTACCATACGAGAAAATCAAGAGTTGGCGAATATAAATTGAAAGTACTATTATACCGCTGAGCGTACACCCATTGCAAATTTTACAGAAACTGAGCAATTGCAACATTCGTGAAGCATAGGCGGAAGTTGTAGAGCGAAAATATATTCATCGCAAATTCATGTTCTTCGGCTTCACGCCGAGGAACGGACAATGCTTCGTTTGGTATGTGGAGGGAGAGGAGTGGGAAGAGAAGGAGGATGAGGAATAAGAAGAGATGATCCTGGATAAGTAATGTATAGTGCGCGGGAAAATAATAATTCTTCGAATATCAGGAGCTACCGGAAAAACTCAGGTGATCTTCCTTACTGTTTGAATTCAAGACACGCGTCGAATTTGGAAAAAAAAAGATTTTCCCTGATTTGCCATTATGATCGTATTTCCCGTTTAAAAAAGCTTGTTTTTGGAAGATAAGCGAAATACGTTTCATGATGGATGCATTACGTCGATCAAAACGTGGTTTCTCGATGCTCGTCCAATATTTGCCAAAACCTTCATAAGAAAGGGTGCCAGACCGCAAACAGTGTTCATCCTCTCATTGTCGGTGTACCGCTTCGTAAAAGTGTATTCTAGCAGTTTAATTGTCAGTCCGATTGAGATCAAAATGAACCCCGCCGTCTTCTGAATACTGCAATTTGAGGGTCACTTATGTTTCACGTGGTTCAAATAGACTCCTCACAGCAGAGATTGATAATTACCTCAAGTTCGCTGGTCAAAAATAGTGTGGGATAAATTTTTGGCGAAGGCGTGAAAGTCGCCGTACGTGTAGGATTACTGTATTGGTGACAACCTTTCCTTTACCGTGGTTTAAATCTCATGCGCCAAGCCGTACTTACTGCTAATTTTCGTCAGATTGGGGCCAGACATTTCGATTTAGGTTTCCCCACTTCGATTTAGGTTTCATGGCGATTGCATTAGATCCTGCAAGCACGGTGAAGTAATCTGCGGCCGTAAGGCATTGAAAATATCGAGAATAATCTAAATTCTTGGGATACCATTTGCCTGTGTTGTACGCATGCAGCAAAGGGAGTATTTTGATTCTATGATAAAAGAAGAGAAAGAGATGAGCAGTGAAATTGCTCCCACATGGCGAAGGAAAAGCCGCCGAAAGATGGCGCGGATCTCAAAGCAGGGAGAGGAGTCGCGGGCTGCAATGTAAGATACGATGCTCAGAATGGAGGCTCGATGAGAAAGGTTGGCTCCCAGACCATCGCAGAGGAAGAAGAAACCGATCTTTTCTACGTTCGGTTTTGCGAAGTTTTATTCAACAAATTCGGGATCCTATGACAGGAAAATATCGTGGAAATGGCGAACTTCTCAAAAAATCAAGCTTTTTACTTCGTTCTTTCACACAGGCAAAACCCTTGTAGTACAAAATAGAAGGTCGTGTGTTATTTATTGCCAGATTAGAGTGCACGGCGATGACGATGGGTGAAGCGGCGGACTTCAGCACGAAACTTTGCAGATCGGACGGGATGCGGAGAAAAAAGAGCTTGTCAGCCCTCCCTCGGCAAATTGGCCTGAACTTTTGAAAAGTTAACTAAAAATGATCAGAGACGAAACGGGCATAGTTTCGTGCAAAGAAAGCATAAACTGTTTTCTTGGATCGCGAGTTCCCCGAACTCATTTGCGAATTTGACCAATTATGAAATGGTTGCGACACAAACGGGCCGGGGTTCTGGCTCGCGAAACCCGGCGCGTTTGTATCGCACACGGTTCGTAATAGCGCGAACAAGCTGCGGCTCGTCAGCTTTGCGCAGTGGCGATAACGTGAACAATGAGGCCTAGCCGAGTTGCGTTTATTGCTGGTTGAAAACTTTTCCCAATTGCCCGCCGTTGCCCCTGAAACACGGGAGCAACGTGCAGCACGAAGGGGAAAACTATTTTGATTGAAGAATGGAAGAGGAATTCAGTGAACCCCCTTGACAATAAAAGGCGGTGGCTCGATTCGAATAGGCTTCTCACTCCAGCTACCTGACCCCCAACAAGTTCTGACCCCCATATTGTCGGGCACCAAACCACGCCACAGTAGGAGAACTGCCTGCAACTGGTGCTCAACTCCGCTTCATTTTCATATCAGGACAGAAAAAAAAGAGTTTGAATTTGAATTTAACGTTGACCCGTTATACCACACCATTCAATAGTCTGCTGTCTGGTTTCGGTCGCCATTGTCTACATCTTCAGTCGTCCGATGCGAACGATGAAGGGAGCTGTCTTCTTCGCATGTCTCTTCGCATCCGCGCTGTCGGCGACGTATGAAAGTGAGTAGATTGGCACTTCTTTAGAGTTCCATAGTCCCGAAGTGCGTCAACATGAACACAAAGTGCGCCAGCATAAGTAGATTTTTGAAACCCTGCATAATTGTGTCTGCTGTTTCCCCTTGATACCAATTTTTTAATTCGATAAATAAATAAATGTCGTTTTTTAAAACCAAAAACTTTTTAAGATTTTATAAATTACAGTCGGTGCCGAGGGTTTCCTCAGTTGCCACAAAACGATCATGCGGAATCACGCCGTTCAGCTGTATGTTCGGCATGGAAACTCGCGGTGGAATGACGATTTGATCACGGAAGTCCGCACGGATCGATACGGATATTTCAATGTGGGAGCCAAATTTTCGGAGGTTTGTTTATATTTAATTTTAAAAAAATAACCTGATTAAAATATAAGCGAGGTGCAATTAAAATTATGGTGTATTAAATCTCGCCTGCCAGTAAAGTGCACTCTTGGTGCAATTTAGTACACCATACTTTTTAATTACGCCCACCTTATATTATTATTTTGGTATTTTAATTTCAGCCGAGGGGAACTATAAAGCCATTCCTCTGGATCGCGGCGGATCAAACGAAGCAGGCCACGCCGAAAACTTGCTTCTCCCACTTCCTCTACAACGTCTTCTACAACGTGCCCAAGGTTAGCAACAAGCTCTAAACATTTGCTTTAAAGTTAATTAATGATTTGTATTTATTCATCATTTTCCCACAAATAAGTTTCTGATTACTAACCAATCTTTTTGTAATAAAATAAGATCGTATCAAAACTTTTTAAAACACATCGGGACGTATTTTTTCCAGAATATGTACTGGCACGAATATCAAATCGACATCTGCGCCTGCCGATACCACGATGGACACCAATCCAAGGACATCAAGGGATACAAGCAGAGCTAAATGGATCAATAAAGCATACATGTTTTTATCGAATCTCGCATGTTCTTATCTTCTCTGCAACATCACACTACAGTTTTCTTATTTCAATTAAACGTACTTAACTGGCTGAAGATAACACCGGCATTACACGTTGTATAGGTCACGAAGCGAAAGCATTGACGATACATTTGGAGAAAGTTCAATTTAATCGCGCGAACCGGGAATTTTTTTATTACGTTACATCCGAATGAACTTCGTGTTTGTATGACAGTGCCGCTGTAACCGTTGGGCCAAAAACAGCACCTCACGCATCCTGGAAGCGCGAAAATCGCTTCCCGCGGGTAACGCGAGCGCGAACATCGGAACGTACGCTAACCGCAGGAAATAAGGCGGAACGATTTTTTGGCAATGTTGTGGGCCCCGATAATATCCAGCTCGCCTCACTCGTAGTTCTCGTGGCCGCACACTTCGCTGCCTCACCCCACATCTTGTAATTTCGCTCTATTCGCCACCGCTTTTGGCAGACGTCGCCACTTCCAAGTAGTTGACCTTGCTCCGATGGAGTAAGGAGCTATCAACCAGTTCGTGTATTGCTGCTTGTGTTCTCTAGAATCACCAGAAACTTAGATTCTGATTCAGACAATGAGGCAGAACGTAGAACATGACTGTCCATACTTTATTGTTCATGCAAGTGAACATCAATGCCACATGACTTCAATAAAAACGAAATGTACTAAATAATATCCTATGCAATTTGGATAGTGACAGGAATCGTAGACACTGAGCTCTTGTCGCTCTGAACGTCGTAGTGAAGAGGAGCGGCCGTCTGATCCTGCAACGAGGAAATACTGCTCGCGAAAGCCATTTTTTGTGGGAATAAATCACAAAAAAATTATTTTTCGAAGGAACCAACAAAATCGAGCCGTAATGTCTGTGGTACTTGGTTCGAAGATACCTTTTCCCGTATACTCTTGATGATCTTGTAGTAGCAGCCGTAGCTGCAGAGCCCAACACTTCCACAAAGGCACAAGAGGAATCCGATGATCGCGACGAACTGAGAGAAACGAAAGCGATTCAGATTACTACCAAAAGACGGACCGATACGGCTAGAATTCCTTTGAGAGAATCCATGAAATTCAGATAGCACTCATCGAATTCGGACATCCCCATGAAGATTGTCGTCCCGTTTACGTCACAGCTTGATTCAATGTTCAGAAACAAATCACCCTGAAATTAGCTCTGATAATCTCAAATCGAAAAATGCTGAATTAATAACGCTGCGGGATCAGTCACTCCTTTCTAGGAGAAAACGATATTTGCAACTATATGGGCGACATTTTTACATTGCATGCTACGTAGTGTTCTTACTGCAATTACGTAGTGTTCTTACTGCCTCGTACAGCCGGCAGTCATCGAATCCAGGGCTTCCCTCGTCATAGACGATGACTTCGCCTTTCTTGCAACGATTTCGCAATCCCTATCTTTAGCAGCCTGAAAAGAGGCTCATGAAGGAGAAAGACTGGTAACTGGATACCTGGGTATAAACGAGGGATACGACGAGACAAACCGTCCATCGAAGGAGCATCTTGTCCAGTTGTGATCGTGCAGAGATGCGTGCCTTTATGTTCAAGCAATTCAACTGAACTTCTCCCTAATTGAGCGGCAGAAAATCTCACACTCCAACGTGTGGTTGTGCAATCAGTGTTCAAGATCATAGCTGGAGAACTTCCTCGCTCATCTCGGTCGTAGCGCACGTTCTCATGGACGGGTACCACGTTGTCTAGCTACTCTTCTTGCCCACTATTCTCCAGCCATACTCCCTACTCGCTACCAATTTCGACACATGTCGCCACTTCCTAATTTGCTTGCCGTGATGCGACAGGGGCGAGCGTTCCTTGTCCCGCAATACCAGAAGATCTTACAATTTGAAGCGGAATTCCCTCACACTGTCCAATCTCTCTCCCCTACCGTTCTCCTTTGGAACGCTCCTATTCTCAACAGATTTCTTCACAGCTCGCCACTTTCTAATGGGCTACAATTACCTTGTCACGAAGGAGCAAGGTAGGAGCGGCCACCCGGTAAGTGGTTTGAGGAATCCACACGAAACTTTTGCCTGAGACAGGATCGCAGGTGGTTCGCGAACACGGCTGTGCCACTTGTGTGCGGCGATCGAGTTCAAAGCGGAATTCCCCTTGTATTCCTCTCCCTCGTAGCTCACATTCTCATGGCCGGTTAATTCGCGCTGTTCAATCTCTCTCCCATCCCTGCACTCTCTGGCAACGTTCCCACTCTCCACTACTTTGGAAACAGATCGTCTCTTCCAAATTTTGCTTGCCTGACCTTGCTTAGGTAGAGGGGTCGGTCAGCCATTTCTGATACATCTAGTTATGTCTAACTCGCTGGTCGATCGAACTTTTCCTTCTGGATTTAACAAATATGTGCGCTAAGTTGGATTTCGACATTACCTGTTCCCGTTTGGCTTTGCTGATCACATAGTAGCAGCCCCAGTAGCATAGGCCGAAACATCCACAGACACACACGAGGATTACGACGACCACGAGGATCTGTATTGATAGCTATTATTCACGTTATAGCCAAAAGACCTACCGAGATGGCCAAAGCTCTTTCGATAAAGGAGTCCGCGTAACGCCTTACGCACTCATTGTATTCCGACATTCCATAGAAGAGCTTGGTCCTGTTGGCATTGCAGCTGAATTCGACATTGAGCTCCAGATCACCCTGGAAGTATTCGATCAATAACTACAACTTGATGCGGTGATTGTAGACCCAAAAAACAAATGTGTCAAATGCTGACTGCTAGAGTTTTCACACTCAAACGCGTAAATAATAAACATTCCTAAACTATAACGCATTGGTACTATACCGTTACTCCTGATTCACGGGCTTATATTTTCTTACTTTATTGTACAGCTGACAGTCATCAAATCCAAGGTGGCCTTCGTGGTAGACGAAAGCTTCGCCTTTCTTGTTGACGATTTCGCAATCACCTTCTTCAGTTGCCTGAAGAATTCAATTGAGAAGCTCAAAAGAAAAATAAATGAAGAAATGCTTATGTGAGGATCTTTAATGTAATGAGAGCGATTGTCGATCAAATTACTGACTGCGTTGGCTATAACTCCTTTGAGAAAGTCCACGAAACGTTTCGTGCAATCACGGAACTCGGCCATGCCATTGAAGAATACCGTCCCGTTGTCATTGCAGCTGGATTCAAAATCGATCGACAGATTACCCTGAAAGAGTTCGCTCAATAACTTGCTTGAAGATCCAGATATCCGTACAAAATATAATGCTTTAAATACTGAATCTTGTAAACAATATTTGACAATACGGATTGTGTTTCTTACTTCTTTGTACAGCCGGCAATCATCGAATCCAAGATGGCCTTCATTGTAGACGAAGACTTCCCCTTTCCTGTCAACGATTTTGCATTCACCATCTTCATCAGCCTGAAGGAGAGAAGCTCTAAAGAATCAAATAAGTTTAAAACACCTGAGTAGATGCGAAGCAGATCGCGAAGAATACGAGGACGCACCATCGAAGGAACATGTTTAGCAGCGGTGATCGTGGAGGACGAGAGTGTCCCCCTTTAAGCAATTCAAAAGAATCTCTTCTTATTGTAGGCGGAGACTAGGAATAGCTGTCGACAGTCTCATGCTAAACGTCACGTTGTGCAATATCTGCTGACAGTTAAACCGAACTACAAGAGTCTCCACATTCCATGATATTTCCAAGGCTGCATAAAACATTTTGATCAAGATGTTCTGTGCTAACTTGCTGAGAACGTCTATTCGAACTTCAGCGAAATTATACCGTTCTAAAAATTCCTCAATTTGTATTTCGGTCCATCTAGCCGAAATGTAACATCAGAAGTGCTGTACTTCGTTCACTCGAAACGACATTATGAGGCACAAAAATCACTACTAAGTATATTCTCCGTGGTAGGTTTAAATATCGAGGAACGCGTGATTTCTCAGCCGGTCACAGTAGAAAAAACAAAGCCTCAGGACCCCTGAAAAAAATCGAGACAGGATCGCAGGTGATTCGCGAACATGGCTGTGCCATTTGTGTGCGGCGATCGAGTTCAAAGCGGAATTCCCCTTGTATTCCTCTCGCTCGTAGCTCACATTCTCATGGCCAGTTAATTCGCGCTGTTCAATCTCTCTCCCATCCCTGCACTCTCTGGCAACGTTCCCACTATCCACTACTTTGGACACAGATCGTCTCTTCCAAATTGTGCTTGCGTGACCTAGCTTAGGTAGAGGGGTCGGTAAGCCATTTCTGACACTCACGTGACGAATCCCCGCATGATTTATCTGAATCAGAGGGTTGTTCTTGTTCAATTCTCTGATACCATCCACAGATTCCTTGTTAGAGCTGACGCAAAAATTGTGAGATTCATTGTCTCATTCCCGATATCAATTCAAAAACAAACAGCATATATTACGAGCATCACACATAAAAAAACTTCTTCGCAGTTTCGTACAGAATGAAACATTTCCTATGGAAATTGCATGTATGCGGGAATCACGGACGCCATCGGATTCCTCCCGCTCTGAACTTCGTAGGCCGGAGGGGCGGCCGTTTCGCTCTGCAAAGGACGCCTTCGGCAGCTCGAATATCATGAAAGTACCATTTGCATCGTAGTTGCTCTCTGGAGTGCTCGTTCGCGCTTGATCTTGAGGAACATGTAGTAGCAGCCACAGCAGCAGAGGCCGCAACCTCCGCAGAAACACGAGAGCATAACAATCAGGATCATCTGCAGAGTCAAGACAATTCAATTATGAAATAGACCTAATTGCGCGACAAGGCATAAAAGATAATTTCCAGGTTCTTTGGTCAAAAAATAACTGACAAAGGCAATGGCACCGGCGATGGCGTCATCTGAAGGACCATGGCATTTGTCGTAGTCTTTCATCCCATAGAAGAACATCGTCCCATCATTGGAGCAGCTCAAGTCCCGATCGATCTTCAGGGCACCCTCAACGATAACGAATTATTGAGAAGAACACGCAGGGGTTACAATATTTTCCCGAACTTTCTTCGCTTAGTGCCCCCACGTTCCATCCACATAAAGCAAAGGACACATTGCAGTAGTAATGTTGCTCAATACGAATTAGAGTCGGAAAACATATTGTCACCCCTTCGGTTCTTCACAATATTCGATGAATGAATTGCCGGTCGATTCGAGTGCACATTTGCCAAATATCGCGTTCAAGATGTATTGTTACAGTAAAATACTCCAAGCAAAATATCTTATGTGCGTCATCGACGTAGACAACTTCTTCGAAGCATAAAGATGGGTTTAACTTCCAGCGATTTCGTACTCTATTGTAGTCCCGGCAGTCCGCGTATCCAGGACGCCCCTTGTGGTATACGAAGAGGTCTTCATGTGTGTCTTTGATCCCGCACGTTCTCAAGTCTGCAGCCTGAAGGATCCCGAAGTTCTAGAGAAATAAATAAATGAATACCTCAGCAGCAACGAAGCCGACCGCGAGGCTAACGAGGGCGCTCCATAGCATCTTTTCTAGTGGTGACTGTCGGAGGTGAGAGAGAGCAGCGCGTTTCTCTTCAAGCAATTCCACGCAACTGCCCTCCTAGTCGAAGCGGAGACCGGGAGGGGTAAAACGGTAGGAACAACATCGTATGATTGTGCAATACGCGCCTGTCGCAAAGCAGGACAGTTGGAGTGGATACATTTCTTCGCGAACTAGCGGAGCTACGCTCCGCTAGCTGGGGGAACTCGAATAACGGAGATATACTACGTTAGGTGACGCATACCACGTGTCCATAAATTAGTGAACTGTGGGTGGCATCCGTTTGTCTTTTCATGTTTGTTTTATATTGTTTTCCTCGCTGCGCTCTCTGGACCTGATATTAGCAGAAAATATATTACTCTTTTTACAAAACCAAATCACTCAAAAACAACTCTCGACGGCTGCGCGGTAGGGCGAGAAACGGGCGCTTAGCGCCCGTCAATCGGACACATAGCATAATATTCCGTTGGTTTGCAATGGGTCGCATAGTATTGTAGGAGAAGGGACACGCAAAAATATTTCTCTTAAATCAGAACTCAACATAGAACTACGCTCCAGAATCTATGCACCAGAAACTACACTTCAGAAATTACGCTCCGGAAACTACACTCCAGAAACTTGCCACTATCAAAGTTGAGATAATTTCCAGGTTCTTTGGTCAAAAAAGATAATTTCCAGGTTCTTTGGTCAAAAAATAACTGACAAAGGCAATGGCACCGGCGATGGCGTCATCTGAAGGACCATGGCATTTGTCGTAGTCT
>JACMIG010001833.1:0-17901 GCA_014805385.1 Levipalatum texanum
ATACAGCGAGTTATGTGAGGCGTCTGACGCGTCCGGATCGGCACCTCACCAACACATGGTATCCGAAATTATCTGGTAGAGTAATGCTGGTGACATTTTATGAGAGAATCTGTGAAGATTGCTCATTATGGGCTATTTCCAGTAAAATTCAGCCACTTTTGGTGTGCACTCGAAAAGGTCCCCATCGGATGCGACACGATTTTTAAATATCGAAATTACAGTAATAAGTGGCGTTTTTACTCCAGTCGTTGACATGAAAAATATAGCTTGATAAAGTCCATTTTTGCAGCAGTTTTAGATGATTACCCTGCGATACGATAACTTCAATATGAGATTGCCATGGGACCCTATATGCTTGTTACGCCTCTTTGAAGTGGGTGCGCCGTCGCGGAACTCGTCTCTTTTGCGAATTATCGTCCTGCTGATACATAAGGAGATAATGAAACGAATGAAACGGATTTATAGGTGACCGGACAGGCTCTTTTTCATGAAAATATTTTCATTTTGTCAAAACGCATATTTCCCAAACCGGTGGTTTTCGGCGTTTTTCAACCCGACTGAAATCCATTTTCCCTTTCAAAGTTTCCCAAATCAACTGATTTTGTAGAATTTTTAATGGAAAATCAGAAAAAATTCAAAAGTCACATATTACACCTCTTTCATGGACATACGCTCAAAAAACCGTCTTTTCAGACTCTCGGACATTGAATTTTCCATCGTAACTCAAGAGTCCTTCGACTGTTCAGGGACCTCAGGTGCGGGTTTTGTAGAGCAGCTTTCGTACTAAAATCGCCCGAACTGATAATAAAGTTTTTCTTCAAATGGCATAAGGTCATTGAAACAATAGTTATTCCCACTGGTCTCGACCTCTGCATATTTTTAAATTTAATTTTTTTTGCTTTTTCAGACTCGGAAAATATCATTATTCGTTATTATCTCTTAAGAAATAGGGTCTATCGGCATTATATGAGTGCCATTAAAAAGAGCATTTAACACCTTTGTTTGCATAAAACTTCTGGGATTCTACGCTCTCTCGTCATAAGTTTAAAAAATTAAATGTAAAATACGTCATATTGACAAAAAGTCAGTTTTTCAGATTTTCTCCTATTTTTCTGCAAGGGAACTTCGACCATCCAAAATTGCGATTGTTCAGTGAGGTGGACCCTCAACAACCTCCACCACCTAGAAAGTTTCTCCGAGCAACTTCACTGTCTAGATCCCTACAGAAGTTTACTTTTACACAGAACCCGTGATATTTCAGTTATCGTTCGAAAGTGACTATTCACATGCTATTCAAGGAATACTTGAGTCATTGACAGCACGGCACAGACATGTTCGCCGAATGTGCTGAGTCTACACGAAATGGCTGAATCAACGATGAATCAACGTGGGGTTTCCCAATTGTGTCACAGTAGAAAATCGACGTCAAGCAGTTACATCTGAATGCAAATGTCCACGATGACTGCAGATATTTCAGTGTGGAAAGGTTTGGATGCAGTGTTCATTGAACTCTTTGCAAACAATGACTCAGTCGAGGGGGGATGAGAGGAGGGGGTCTTATCACTTGCGTGGGGGTGCTTCAGCCCTCTCTCCCTCCTCAGCCCTATTTCTTCCTTCCCTCCTCGTATGCAGTGGAAGGCGTTGCCAGTCACACGATCGAAGAGGCCTACAGCTTATTCCTTCTCTCAGTTTCATATTCATGCCCATTGTCATTTGCAGCCTTTTCAAACTCTTACGGAGGTCTCAATAGCCTCGTTGCAGCCAAGATGTCGATGGGCGATTTCGTCGTCGGCTCCATAATCATGGAGAGCGACCACTGTTGGAGGTGGAGCGGCCTCGCGTTCTCCTTCCTCGACTGGGCCATGCCCTGTGGGCCCTACGTTGACTGCAGGTGGGATATTCCATAAGAGAAGAGAACAGGATTCACTTCCAGGGACATGTTCGATCGTCCGGGAGGTGCCGTTCAATTCGAGTGCCATCTGAGGCAGCGTGGAATGTGTGACCAAGAGATCCTGGCTGCCTTCCGAGATCGCTATGTCTTCTACCACAGCCCCACCGTTGAGCACTACGGTGGGACCTATCCGCTCCCATTGATACATTTCAAGTATTCAGGTCACTGCGGCCTCGACATCGGCTACTACAACTCCTGCCACGGACCCCACCACGTTCGATCCCCTGCATCTCCCCAATCACAGCTCCCTTACAGTACATTCTGCTGACCCACCCTCGATGGACTGGACAGATGCCGGTTCCCCCGCAGGTGCGGCAGCTGTGGAGTACCTCCCTCGGAGGGGAGTACTGTAACACGTACTCCTCGTCCTCCTCCTCCTCTTCCTCCTCTGGCTGTGGACCCAGAGTATATTACTGAGCAATCCATGTTTTATGCATGCGAACTATGGAACTATAAACATTCACATTCCGGAGGAGTGGTCGGGACAAACTGAAGATTGCCTGCGTGGCGGGATCAGTTGATCTTCCCTGCACTGATAACAAGCGCTCGAATTTCGGTCCCCTTTCACGGCCCTTGTTGTTTGTAGCATGGATTCGTGGTCATTCAGCGGAAGTGACTCAGAAGGATGGCCGAGTCCAACAACCGGAAACATTCGGATGAGGTCTATGAATGGGGGTGTCCATAATCCTCGTGTCTGCCTTGTATTCAGGAGGAAAATCAAGAGTGGAGGGAGACCCGATGGATGAGTCGAATGGGGGGAGGGAGGGCTGGCTATTGAGAGCGAGAGTGGCGATCCGGAATGCTCCCACCCCTGGAGTAGGGAGAAAGGACGACCAGGACACGGCTTAAAGTGGGTCACCTTTCCCTATCTGGCCATATCCTCGAATCGTCTCCGATCCGCGGTTCGACTCTCCATCTCATCCCTCCCCTCGAGTGGCTCCTCAGTCAGCAGCCATGCGTCTCCTCGTGGTAGCGGCGTCCCTCGTGGCCGTGGCCCTCGCCCAAGAGGACCCCCGAACCCCCGTCGTCATCCGACTCGAGCCCCATCCACAGCAGAGGCCGCAGTTTATTGCCAAGGTGCCCCCTCCCATCCTTTTCCCCACTCAAAACAGCTCATCTTTCAAAATCACTATGGAATAAATTTGTTTCAGGCACCTCCTCCCCGTGCAGTGGGCTCTCAGCAGGCCCAGGCCCCAATCGTCCCCACTCCCCAGTTCCCTCCTCCTGCCCCTCAGCCTGCCTTTCCACAGGTGCCTGCTCAGCAGCCTCAGGCTGTTCCTCAGCCCTTCGGAGGGGCTCCCCCTGCCCCCAATGCCCGCAATCCCGTCTTCACCCCCACGGGCGCTACTGGAGACCAGTCGTTCGTGCCTGCGGGTAATAACCCGGGAGCGACTCCCCCTCCTCCTCCCCCTGCCACTCTCCCTCCCGATGTCCAGAACCAGCTCATCAAGTTCTTCGGACTCGACTCCTTCGGAATCCCCGGCCTGACTGGCAACCACCCCAGTGGATTCGCCGGAGCCGTGCAGGAGCTGAGAGCTGCCGGAGTTCCCGTGCAGGGACTGCCCGCTGAGCACCTCCCTGGAGGAAACGCCGTCGCCATGCCCCCCAATGGTATGTCTCAACCAAATTCGCTTACATCCGCGCCATACACACAAAAATATGAACGACATTTGCAGATGTCTTGGCGCAGGCCAACCCCAACTTCGCCAACACTATTCAGCAGCTCTACAGCGAGGTCCAGAACCCCGGTCCATTCGGAGGAGGATCCGGCAATGTCCCTCTCCCTGAAGCTACTCCCGGAGAGAACGGACTCATCGGACTCCTCTCCACCTCCATCCGCAAGCTCGTCAAGGAGAGTAAGTAAAACTGATTTATTTTAAGGAAACTGGCTAGGTAACCATAAACACACACGCCCCGGCTCCATAAAAGAAAAAGCAAAAGATACGCTCCCGGGTGGGTTCGAACCACCGACCTTTCGGTTAACAGCCGAACGCGCTGCCGATTGCGCCACGGAAGCGGGCGGTGCACACACAACGCTTTCAGCTGGTGTGGCCGACGCTCTCTCACAGAGTATTCCCTCCGTCCTCGGAACCCAGCAGAGCCGCGATGGAGCGGTCTCCCACGTGCAGAAGGGAGTCTCTCGTGGAATTTCCACCAACGGAATCTCCGCCCAGTCTGATCCCTCCGTTTCCTCTGTTAGTCCCATCTCTTATAGCCCAGTATAAGGTCTCCTTTCAGAGCCACGACCCCGAGATCCGTCGCCAGCCCTCGGCCGCCCAGCGAGCTCTCTCTGGAATCGCTGCTGCCCTCGGAGGAGGAGGATCCAACTCCCCCACCCACGCCGGCCTCCCTCGCATCCCTGGAATCCCCCTCCTCCCCGGTGGAATCCCCCGTAACGCTCAGGGACAGATCGACGTCGTCCAGCTCATTGGTAAGAGACACCCTGTGACCGAGGTTATAGCTATCTGCAGGTGCTATCACTCGCCGTGTCTCCAACGGAACGACGCTCGCTGACGTCCTCCCCCCTGAGCAGCTCCAGACCCTCGCTGACAACGTCACCGACGCCCTCCTCCCCACCACCCCCGAGAACTTCGAGATGAGCAAGCTCATGGGCCGCTGGTTCGAGGGAATCAACTCCCCGAGAGCTACGGAGCAGCGATGCGTCGTCCACCACTGTGAGAGACTCCCCTATGAGAGAAAGAGACAACCCCTTTCTAGACGGAGGCCTCACCAAGAACGACAAGACCGCCACCTTCACTGCCCTCAAGATCTACCGCGAGGGATCCGAGTTCGGACCTGTCAGATACTCCATCGGATACGCCTTCCGCTCCGGCAACAAGGACGCCATGCTGCAGTTGCATTCTTCCGAGACCAGCGACGCCCAACCATGTACGCCTCCTTCTCCCCTCTCATTCCCATCCCCTCCTTACAGTCTGGATCTACAAGCTCGGCCCCGAGGGCAAGGACCCCTTCGGCAATCCCCAGTACGAGTATGCCATCGTCTCCAACTGGGTCAAATACCCCGTCACTGTCCTCGTTCGCGACCCCGACACCTTCAAGGCGAAATACGAGGTTCGTTCAAGTGCAACAAAGAGAGATCCGAGCTCCCATTCACACTCCTCGGGAGAGAAATACTTTCACTTCGCTCTAGATACTCCCACTTGACTATCCCTTTGTGTGAGACGTTCAGAGCTGAGAAACGGATCCTGAAAGTCTGACAGGGTGGCCCAGAAAGCGGATGATCTCGCACAGAGGAAATCATGGATGAAGAGAAAAAATGAGATCCGTTCAGGTCGAAGTGCTGAGGTGGCTCGAGGACCAGGGCTTCATCAACGGATTCATCCGAGCCTTCAACCTCCTCCAGCCTGCTTCCTACTCTTCCTGCCAATATGCGGACTCCACTTTCGAAGTCTTCGGCAAATAAGAAGGGAATCCTGACCACAACCGATATGTCGACTAGTAATTAAGAGAATAGATTGAGATGTCGGTTTATTCTGATTCTGCCTCCGAACTGCGACGGGTCTCGTGGCCGATCGCTATTTGTACATTCTGATGATCCTCTCGCATTGTTGCCTTGATTCATCTCCATAATAATCAATTCGCGCATGTGTCTTGCCCCCTCGCTTCTCAGTGATGAGATCGAATAATAAAGAAAATTACGGTTCATCTGAATTCACTTTGCAAAAAAGGAATCATCACAGGAACTAAGGACAGAACACGCACAGAAACCTCTTCACAATGGACAAAACTGACGATCAGAAGTGAAAGCAGTGGATGGCGATATTGGGCTCTTCTTTATGGGGGTGAAAAGAGAGCCCCGTAAGGTCACGGGTAGACAGGTAGGTGAGTGGATTGACCCGAGGGGACCCCTCCCCATCCATAGCCGGCTAGTGTCAGTGTCGACTACTCGCAGTATGGCTGCTCCTCTCTTCGCTCTCCTCCTCCTCATAGCGCCCATGGCCTCGGCCATCGGGGAGAACTCCGTATGTTCCTTCACGCTTCCGTATCCAAGAGCGAGTAAATGCATGCGAGTTATGGATAGACGTAATGACAAATCTTTCCAGCTTGATTTGAACTCCATCACTGGTATTCTCGGCGGCATCGGAAGCATGCTGGCTACAGATACGAAGACAATCAACGTTCCTTCCTCCCTCCTCATGGGACAATGGCATCAGGTAGAAGGCATTTCCTGAAGTAAGGAGCAAGTTCATCTTCAGATGTACAAGGCCGCCATTAACTTCGATGTGTTCCGCACGACCATGTTCTGCCACATTGCTTACTGTAAGCATTTCTCTGCTTTAGCAGTATTTTATCCGTTTTATAATCGTTCTGTTATATTGAATCCCTTATGCAGTCAAGCCCAACCCTGTGATGGGCGATGGCGGATTCTCGATCGAGGAGGCCTACAGAGTGAGCTCCAAGACAGGACCCATCGAGACCTACAAGAGGGACATGAACAAGATTGCGCCCGGTCAGTACTGGATGTACACCGAGGAGTATTTCTATCCCAGACAGTGTAAGTCCATTCTCCGCTGTTGATTTCTTCGTCTTCGTTTGCAGTCTACATCATCTTCGCCGGCCCCAACTTCGACAACGAGACTGCCAGCGTTGAGGGAGACGGTCAGGTTGAGTGGATGGTGGCTTCCGACGCCAACCGACTCTCCCTCATGGTCCTCGCTCGTGACCCCCAGACCTTCTACCAGGTTACTGTCGTTTCTTGCCATCTTAGTCATCGTTCGGATCCGATGAGCGATCGAACTCGATAAGGGAAAATCTCGGAGAGAAAGTCGGCCAACTTGCGCAATGGGCAGTAGAAATGGAATGAGGCCAGCTAATCGGGTCAGCTAGCACGGATCGACGAAGAAGAAGGAAAGATGCTTCCTCTTCACTTTCACTTAGGGATGGGCGAATCGGGATCCTCCATCTAAGTGGGCTGTCCATTTCGGGCGATGATCGGATGAAGAAAGGGAAAAGAGGCCACCCAACGAATGTGTAAACAAAGACAAGGAATGAAGAAGAGAGGGAAAGGGACCTGTTGTAGAAGTACAACAAAGAGGTGTCGGCCCTTCTGGAGAAGAGGGGATACGGAGGAAACGTCTTCTGGAACTCTCCCAAGCCCATCTACCAGGGACCTGACTGCGAGTGGCCCAGCGAGAAGGAAGTCTTCGCCAGGAGGTTGCCACTCTCCTCAATCTGAGTTCATTCGTGATTCAGGGTGCTGAAAAACCAGGAGCTCTCCGCTCGCTCAAAATCGCAGGGAGCCGATGGCGGAATTTCGAACTCGCCCATTGCTGATATGATCCGCAACCCGAAGCAGACACTCGAGAGACTCGTCGGCGGTGCCAACCTCTGAAGACTGCCCCGATATTTCAAGACTGTTCCCCGATCATGAATGATCACTTGTCTGTACATTGTATTCCTTGCTCTATACTAGTACTATTGCCGTGTCATAAAGTGCAATACTCTACGAGTTTCGGTCTCTGTTCACTGCAATGCGGATCTCGAGGGGATCACAGAGAGGATTAAGGGGTTGGATCGTGGGTGCATTGCAAACGGACTGTTCCAGTAGGATGGAGAATATTATCGTCCCCTCAGGGGACAATGGACGAGAGAGTGGAGGAGATCGAGAGGAGCAGACGAGAATCCTGGACAGGTCAGGAGGAGAGGGAGAGGAGGAGAGCCGGTGCAATCCCTTGATCCCTATCCATAGTCGGACTCTCTCTCTCTCTATCTCCGCCTTTTTTCCTCCCCTCAGACCGCTGGGTATCCTGAGATAGAGAGTCGTCAGTTGTGTACGAGAGGATGAGCAGGACTGCCGCCCTTCTCCTCTGCTTCTCCCTCGGGGCCTCGGCCCAGCTCGATGCCTTCGCCCTCCCCAACCCACAGAGGTACAGTCACGACTAAGAGAGGGGGATAAGAAATGGCCATCAGGTACGCCGCCAAGCCAATGGTGCCTCCCGAGCTCCGTTCCTTCTTCGAGTTGGATGGACACGCTCGCGAGCTGGTAGACAGTCTGATCGGCCCCCGCCCTGGAGGATTCTTCCCCGAGAGGACTTTCGACATCGGACACGTAAGCATATTAACACGTAGATCTTAAATATGTTCCTTCTGTCAGGCCGATGAGCCCGCTGGTCCTCCCCACCAGATCTCCAAGCTGGAGCAGACTCTCGAGTCCTTCTTCACTGCCCCCGACACTCCCGCTGCGGGTGGATTCCCTCCCGGATTCGGCCAGGGAGGATTCGCCCTCTCCAACAACAACAAGCCCATCCTCAACTCCAACAAGGATTCCGAAGCGCTGGTGAATTGTTTGCAGTTATCCAAAAAGGCCAATGGTCTGTTGCAGAAAGTGACTGTGGATGAGGAAGGATCAGGAGATGCCCCCAAGTCCTCGAAGTCCTCAATCGGAGGAATCCCGATGGTCTTCCCCAAGCTTCCCCGTGCCCCCGTCGCTGCCCCTGCCGCCCCCTCCGTTACCCGCCGTGAGCCTGTGGCAGTGGCCGATGTCCCCGTCATGCCCTCCATCGTCTCTGCCCCTGATGTTCCCGAGGGAGGCTTCCTTCCTTCCTCCGATATCCGCCGTGCCCCCCAATCTGTCTCCTCCGCCCTCCACTCTGAGGACCCCATCCCCGCCGACGAGTACGGAGGACTCGCTGAGGAAACTTCCACTGGATCCGGAGGACTCATCGGAACCATCATCAACCTCATCGGACTCGGATCCAAGAAGACTGGACAACCCGAGGACAAACAGGCTCTCGGAAAGGCCGTTTCCAACCTGATCGGAGGAGAGAACTCTCCCCTTCCCGCCAAGAACGTCCTCTCCAACGTCCTCTACAAGGCACTCACCGCCGGCACTCTTCAGGTACACATTATTATTTTACGACAGATCTTATGAATTGCGTTACAGAACAACGATACATCTGTAGCAGTCGGAGAAGACGGAGCCACTCCCAAGGAGAAGAACTTCACCCTCTCCACGGCCCAACAGAATGCTATCGGAGAGCAGCTGAAGATGATCCAGAACCTCGTCATCCAGCCGACTTCTCCCCTCTGCACCGCCAAACCCGAGCCCGTTGAATTCGATTTCTCCTCCTTCCTCGGACAGTGGTATCAGGTGCGGCCCCTTTTTCTCCATTCATAATCGAGACTTTCTCCATTCATAATCGAGATCCATCCGGTCGGGCAGGAGGAAAGGGAAATGAAAGGGAGGAACCGGCCCCTCGGCCACACTGTAATTGCGAGTAGCCATTCATGGACACCCATGGGGGATTTGACACGGCCACTGGACATTTGCATGATCGAGAACGAGGGACTGAACTGAGAAATTTGAGGTTCTCTACTCGCCTCCCCTCTCCCCCGAGCCCTGCTCCATGGTATCCTACAAGAAGCTCTCCGATGTCAACAACGGAGGAGCCGGCTCCCTCTTCGAGATCTTCGAGTACAAGACCGACGGAACCCCCTACTCCAAGCCGAGAATCTCCTCTGGCTACGCCCTCGTCAAGGCCCCCGGAGAGCTCATCTTCAGGACCAACTCCAACCAGGAGGACGTCAATGGTGAGGGAGTGGAGGGGAGTGGATGGGAGAGGATTACTTTCAGTCCACGTTATCCACGTCGGCCCGCAGTCGACGGAGGGAACGTACGAGTACGTCGTCCTCTCCACCAACTGCAACTATCCCCTCTACGTCTTCGCCCGAGACCCCGTCGACTATAAGCAGGTACCGTACCCTCTCCTCCCCTCCCCCATCCACTCCCTTCCAGAGGTTCGAGGCGGAAGTCACCGAGATCCTCGAGAAGAAGGGACTCATCAACGGATTCTCGAGGCTGCTCAACATCGTCGCCCCCGTCGACAACTCCGTCTGCAACTTCCCTCCATCCCTCTTCAACATGCAGGGATAAGATCCATGATCATCTTTTTCCCACAACACTCTCATCGAGTCACGAGTCACAATTGCAATATCTATGCTAGCCAATATCCTAAAGGGCTAGATTTCCAATGGAATTCGACTTTGACTTGAAGTCGACTTCAGTCTGGCGACCAGTGCGCAACATGTTGTACATAATGAATTGATTCGATGTTGACGTTATCTCACTAATAATTGTTTCATGTGCCGCAATAAAAGAATTAAAGTTATTTCTTGCACGTCATACAATGGGTATCGTCGTTACAAATATGGCAGATTGAATAGAATGAGATACGTCGAAGATTCCGCAGATGTCACGGCAGAAATTTCATCGATAATGTTGCCTATTGATGGATGAAATATGCTGTGAAGCATTGGTTTGGCCTTTTCCTCATTGCATTCTGCTCAACTAATGGATGTGCTTTGTTAGCTGTTATCTTCTCCATCTGCCCATACTGGAAAGTGAGAGTGCATTGTGTGAATTGAAGCGAGAGTGAGGTGTCCCTCCGGGTGGGCGATAGCTCAGTGAAAGGGCCGAGATTCCAGTGAGCGGATCGGCTAAGCACTGGATCCGGATGCAAATGTAGGGCTGTTACTGGGAGAGAAAGGGGGTCAGAGTCCCCAGTGAAGCGGATCGCCTCCCTCGTCCCTAGCCCCCCCCCCCCACCTGCCTCCCTCCCTCCATCCCGATCGAACTCGGATAGATAACTAGCCAAGCTTTCACTCCCCGGAAAGGAGAAAGCTCACTCTTGGTAGTGTGCAGCCGGGTAAGGATGAAGACTCTGCTAGTGGCTGCCGCCTTGGCCGCCCTCTGCTATGGAGAACAACAGGCAGCCCCCGACTTCGGAGGATCCTTCAACCAGGAGATGTTCCTCACCAAGCAGGCAACCCAGCAGGCCGACGACAAGGCTAAGGTGGGATAGTCTCTCTTGATTGTTGGTCAAAGAGTCGGTTGAAGGTGAAGATCGGCGAAGTTGCTGAGAACATCATGGAGAGGCTGGGATTCAATATCCGTCCTGAGGGACAGCAGGGTTCTTCGGGATCGGGCGTCCGCCGTGCCCCCCTCCCCTCCACTCTTCTCCAGGCCGACGACCTCAATGCCATCGTCGACGAGGCCGGACAGAACAGAGTCGACCTCGCAGTAAGTCCCTCGTTCTCAGATTGTCCCTGAACCAACAGAGTGCAATGATCAGTAAGATAGTCTTCCGTCTTCAGGGAGTGGCATCTGGCAACATCCCCGGCCTCGCCCCCATCCCCGTCCCTGGATTCCCCGGGCCCTCGGATATCCCTACGATTCCTGGAGTCAACACCATCCCTGGTCTCTCCAACTTCAACTACCTGGTATTTGACTTGAGCCTCTAGAAATATCCAAATTTAGTTTTGAACGACTATTCTATTTCCCTTTCAGGTCGGCCAGCTCTTCCCTCAAGTTATCCCCCCTGCCAACACTCTCATCGGCTCCTCCATCTCTCGTATTCTGCCCAAGGACTCGGCCAAGAACCTTGCCAAGGACGTCTTCCGTGCCATTCATCCATCGGCTGAGAACGTCGACGTCAACAGAATGATGGGTCGCTGGTTCCAGGTTAGCGCAGCTTTCCCTTATCTACGACGTTAGAATCATGTTTGGATCACTTTCGGTTGGACAACTTTCTCCTCTTCAGGTCATCAACAGCCCTCACGTGATCCGCGAGGCCTGCACCGTGTCCCACTGTTAGTAGAGAATCGAATGAAAAGCAACTAAATCTGAACTGCAGACGGCGCCTTGACCAACTCGACCTTCTCCGCCACCTTCACCATCCTCAAGTTCTACCGCGAAGGAAACGCCAACGGCCCTCCTCGATTCTCCCTCGGATACGGATTCAAGAGCGGAGAGACCGGCCAGTTCGTCCTCCACTCCAGCAACTCCGCCGAAAGCGAACCCTGTATGTTCAAGCCTCCTTCCTATACTTATCCGAGTAGTCCTACGATTGGTATTTAGCGTAAATGAATTCCCTGAATGATGTGCAAGAAATAGGACTGAAGTAGCCTCTCATTAGAAATGCTAATGCAAATTTGAGACGTTTTTAAAGTTCACCTGAAATGGAACTAGTCGAAGCACTCACGTCTAATGTAATTAGGATTCACCGAGTTCATGGACTCGTAAGCTTCCAAAGCTCACGTTCATTTCCTACTGTGCTCTGTTTCAGTCTGGGTGATCAAGAAGGGTCCTCTGAACGAGTTCAACCAGTACGACTACGCCATCATCTCGACGTGGGTGCGATATCCCGTCTTCGTCGTTGCTCGTGATCCTGCTCGCTTCCGAAAGCTCCACATGAAGAACGTCCTTCAGTTCCTCGAGGACAACAGTCAGTTTCCCCTCCCTCTCTTCCATACGAAACATCCGTTATAGACTACATCAACGTGATGACGAAGGCCTTCAACCTCATCTCGCCCGTTGACTACGAGGCTTGCCAGTACACCCCTACTTTCTCCTCCGTCGGAAAGTAGACGGCCTTCAAGACTCATCTCACTACGGTGTTTGTACAAAACTGATGACGATTCGTCCGCTAATAATTCGTTGCATTCCATTAGTTCTTGTTCTTAGAATTACGTGAATAAATATATCGCTTTATCGAAGGGACAGATCAGGGTCAGGACATATCGAGAGCGAAACCAGTTGCTGTTACATGGAAGGATGATAGATGGAGAGAAGGACGGGAGGGAGGACATCAATGGTCAGTGGACAGGTTGCCTCTGACATAGAGCTTGTGAATGGATTGTGACTGTAATGGGGACAGTGATGAATGGAGGGATCATCTACATCCACTGGAATGGTCATCGTATCGGCTATTATCTACATGGTGCTGTTCTGTTGTCGAGCCGACTTAGTGGGAAGGGGTTGGCTCTCGGAGATTGTCTATTGCTCTACGTGGAAGGGGCGATCATATCGAGAAACGAACTGGATAAGGTTCGACGCTGACACAATTACTGGAGGGGAGGGAAAGGAATGCATGACTCCCGTGGACAGGGCTACGATTTAGGACAACTCACCGAAACGTTGCAGGGGTGAAGATAGGGACTCCATGGGAGGGGACTTCGAAAAAGGGGGTTTTCGACGATTGAATAAATTAATTAAGAAATGTGAGCAGCTCTATTGGCAGACGAGTTAACATTAGATAAAAAAAAATCATGTTCGTTTTATGTACACGGGAAGAGCTCCGGATTCATCGGCCGATTACAGGAGAATGGGGACGGGGACCAGCTCGTGGTGCGATAGGGAAGACAGTGACCGAAATGCCGTTGAAGGTGCGAGGAAAGTGGGAAAAGATTGTTCGGTGCATAGAACATAATATCTGTGCTGAACATATTCTCTGCGGGCAACTTGGAGTCTTCAAGTTTTCTGGAGAATAGCAAGGGAGAAGTCTAACCAAACTAAAGGTATGAAGGATGTTTCACATGATATTGCACTTTTGGGGCCTCTCCTGTACCGGAAGTGCCTTTCCTACGGTCTGGACGTTGACGACGGAGACCTTCGATCTGTTCATCAAAAGATCCGTGCGCAGCGAGGGGCGGCGGGCATTGAGATCCGTGTATCTGAAGATATTCATTACATTATCTTTCATTTCTCCTTCCAAGAACTCGAGAATAACTATTTGCCTTCTCGTCTCTTTGTCAGATGTTTTCGAGAAAGCCAAAATTCCTCAATTATGTGAGGGTCTTCTGCCCATTCTGGTCTCTAGACTGTAAACAGCCAAAGCCGTCCCGGTCTCGACTACCAATGGACTCAAAGTCTAAAAGTGATGAGTGCACTCAAAGTAATGGAGTCTTACACGAATAGGGTGTCGTCCTCTCGGGAGAATCGGCTCCTCATCCTCTGGAGGATCTTCTTCTTGTTCTCTCCATCCGCACTCAACTCGCCCCGAAGCATCTTGTGCACCTCCGGATTCATGTGTTTTGGGCAACGGGCGATTTTGAAGATCCGTCCGAATAACTGAACATCACTACTTATCACCTCCTCCCACACTCGATTGAGATGCATAGGTCGCCCTTTGCGATTATTATTCATCCGTGCCTCGGAAGTAGCGATGATTCCAAATGTCACCTTTCCATCACTTCCTACTTAGAAGAGCGACCAAAAGTTGAGTTGTGGTATATCACAGATATCTTTCAAATTCTTGATGCTAAGATGGTGAGTGTCGCCTGATACCAGGTGTTTTTTGATTTATCATAGTAGAAATCAGCTGCGAATTGAAACATCGCGGCCATGTTTACGAGTGAGAGTGTACCTTTTCAATGTTCACATTTTCGAGAGCAGAAGTGGCCACGAAGTTGTCATCATGGCCGAATTCCTCGACGAGCTTCGCGCGCACGTACTCCTCCGTCACCTGAGGCATCTCTTTAGGCCTAAGAAGAAGAACGAATCCCCCCTTGTGCAGGAAGCAACTAAACTCTAATGAAACAGTGGTGCCTTTTCTCGTCACTCGAAATCGAATGAAGGCGTCATAATGAAGGTCTTCCTCTGTGTGCATGGGGGACGATGAGATTACATCTTCTTCCCTGCCCAAAGAGTGCCTTCTTTGTGTTCCTCCCACCTGCCATCGATGTTTCTCCATGTCCATCTTGTTGAGAGCAAAGACGATGGGGACGTCGCCGTTGGTAACTACTCCACGGGAAGACTGAAGGGAGGGCGAGGAAATTAAGGGAGAATGGGCTTTCCTCACCTTGGCCTCTGTTATCTGGTGCCATAGGTCAATGAGACACGCAGCCCCGTGCTCAACCGATCCAACGATGATGAACATGTCCCCTGCAAACACTTCTCGTTCTTTTGCCCAGCCTCTCTGATATCCCCAGGATTGTCCACGGCAAGAGGTCTTCAATCCATCAAGGGACTGCCCCTCGCGAGTCTCTGTTGTTCACACCCCTCCTCCCTCCCGTTGATTGGCTCCGAAGAGAAAGGCCTGCACTATCCGTTCATCTCGAGGGTCACAATAACGCGTTCAGTGAAGGGGGTTCCGCTGTCCCGGCCACTTCTTCCTTCCTCTGCTCGTGCCGAGAGATTCTCGAACGGATTTCCCGTGCTTTCACCCTTGATTGAGTTGATGCCGACAGTCGCGAAAAACAGTGGAGGGAGAGGCCTCGTAAAAGGCCACGGCATCTTATCGGCCATCTTTCATCGGAGGATGGAAAATAACAAGTGAGAGAGGGGCACTCCGGCGGAAGAAGCGGTTATTCACTCTAACGGATGACAGGTTTTCGCGGCGCTTCGTTCCTAAGCACTATTGTTGACAGCGAGGGCATCTTCTAAGTCTAAAGATGCTCCCGAACTCGTGGGCACGCAAGGGGGACTGCACGGATGGATTGAATTGAAAGAGAAGCTCCCTTGTATTCCATGCAATGGGCTCTGACCACGGGGATCTACGCATCCATCCACATCACTGCATCCGACGCGTCGAGTTCCGACGCCTATTCCGGCATCACCTGTGTCTATTTATACGCCCCTCCTGCTGTCAGAACTTTTTCTCACATTGACGCCCTCGCCTCTGGCTGATGTCAGATGCAGCTTTCAACTCTCCGCACAACATTCAACCACGAGAGGAAACCCGTGATTACTTCTTAGTCGTTAGAGGGACCTAATGAGTAGTGTACGAATGTCGAATGTTGCCATTCCTGTTCTTTGGCCAATGACACTGAGGAACCTTTCAACAGTGCCTTTAAGTATTTACGCGAAACCACCTCCACTCAGTCTCCCTACAGGAAATTACTAGAAGGTCGACAGAAAAACGTGGGAGAGGCAGCAGGAATGGATTAGAAGCTGCTTCATTGCAGCTTCTACTGTCATGGGAAAGACTGACTGAGAGGAAATCATGGACAGGAAATTATCATTCACCTGATATGTAGCTGAGCTTGCGAGCTGCGGGGAAAGGATCGTTTCCAGAAGAGTCGACGATATCGAGCTGGAAGCATTCCCCCTTGATCTTGTAGATCTTGCGATGGAAGTTTTCGATCGTCGGGAGGTATCTGAAGGAAATTCCTTTGAAAGCCCTCACAAGGCTCGCACCTCTCCTCGAACTCCTTGTCCATGAAGCGAGAGACGATGCATGTCTTTCCAGTGCGTGCAGGCCCAACGACAACGAGACGGAACACCTCAAAGCACATTCATGTTTACTTTCCACCTCACTCAACTCCAACTACCGAGTCATTCAAATGAGGAAGCCCAATTTTCATACTAATAGCTCGGTCGTTTCGCACGCTCCGCTATGGAGCTCAGTTATACTGCAGGGACGGACGGCATTCATTCATCTATGTGACTATGAAATGGAAAATAGTTCCTTGCTCTTATGTCTCACGTGACCTCCGGCTTCTAACGAGCAATAAACTAAACTTGCAAAAAGGCTGAAACATCTGCTGCAAGGCTGTCAAGTATCTCGTGCACACACTTCGCGTCGCTACTCAAAGTGACGTCCCACCCCGCTACAATTGGATTTGGATTCTTGACCCTCGATCCATTTGGGAAATAAAAAGAGTGCATTTGTTGCCGTGGCACTTTGGAAGATTCAGTTGCACCAATTAACCCTCTCCGTAACGAGGGAGGCCATGGGACAATTCCAATTCCTTCCCTTCAACCATTTCGTCTCGTGTTCCTGATGGACTCACCAAGGAGAGTGCGAACGGTTTAACGACCACTCGAGAACACAAGTGTAATTTGATACTGGTTAATGAAGTGTGCAAGGATAAGGAAGTCGGAATGAGGCTGTTTCCACCTGATATCGACCTCCTGCCTACATTCTCTTCGTTAATGGAAAGCCAGACTTTTAATGTTTGCTTGGTTGCGTCTCGGAATTTCTAAATGGGTGCTATAATGAGAGGCGATTGGAGAGGGCCAGACAATACATCTTCCTTTGACTCAATTGGCCTCTCGGTCAGCCTGACGTCGTGGAATTCCTAGGAATTGGAGACGTGATAATGAATGGAGCGAAGACAAGATAAAGGAAGACTGGTTCGTGAGAAGAGACCATTAGTCCAAGGGCACATCCGAGGCAAGGAACACTGTGGAGGGAACAGGGGGGAATACCTTCTTGACCGCCGGAGAATTGGGGCAAGAGAGGCCTTCGATGCCCCCGAATCCTTCTCCTCTCTGTGACTGAAGGCGCTCCAGACGATTGCCGCGACTTAATGCTCTTTTTAGTTTTTCTTTTGGTTACGATATGGTACCTGGTGGATCGGCGACTGAGCAGGGACGACATCCTGGGAGAGCCGGTGGAGTGGGGAGACTGCCGAGGTGCTCTCTCGTCGTCCGATTCCCACTCGCCCCGCCCTCCTCGCAGTCCCGCGCACAGCAGAGAAGACATCGCAACTGAAACAGCCACCCTCGCCCACTGCACCTGCCCGATGCCCATCGAGCGAACGCTATCACCACTCACGATTACAGTACGGAGAACAGCTGAGATTGTGCCTCGGCACGCGCTGACAATTCACTCCTTTCCCATAGCCTCTCGCTTAGTTGTACATGCGCATACAATTGGGAGTAGCGAGCATAATGCTCACTCCTATGATGAGATGAGGAAAATGAAGCACAATGCGTTGATAATAAACATTTTCGGATGTTGTTTAGTTGTAACTGCAACGGCCTCTTCTCAATAACATAAGGATTGGGATGCCAGGATACGGTAGTGAGACAGGTGCCGTGGCTGCAAGTCCCTGATTGCATTCCTCTCACTCATGAGGCACAGTGACAAACAGCTGCACTTCCACCACAGCCACGAACACTCCGATAGAGTTTCGCATGATTAAAGCACACGTTTCAGAGCTCAGTCACATGCACACAAATTGACTACCAATTGAGACTTGAGTCTCTTAAATGACTATGATGGGGTCCAAAGAGGGTCGTCTCTGATGAACTAAAAGTGCTGCTGAAAGCCTTTCGTTAGGGCCAATAAAGGGCTGAGTGGAACAGAGAGGAGAATAGAAGGCAGAGCCTGAAGGGGGGGGGGGGGGCAAACCAACACAGGGGGCCACACGAACCCACCACCCCCACCCCCACCCCCCGGCGACGCCACAACCCCAAGCCCCCC